>JARACY010000851.1:0-73474 GCA_029255725.1 Scrobipalpa atriplicella
AAGTAAAGTGGATTGTTTATAATGGAAGAAATGGGTTGATATAATTCTCTGATATACCTAGATAATTAATCGTTATCTTATTTATTTTTACTCCCTTCCTTTCATTCTTACTTCCTACTAAAAATATGATTTAAATATGTTTGTTACTCAAATACTCAATATGTTTCAACCACTGGACGGATCGGTAAACTTGGCATACATACTCGTAGGTTAGGTTAGCACTTTGGCTAATTTTTACCGCGGTAAGGTAAAACCTTCATTTTCACGGGAAAATTATTTAACGCGGGCGAAACCGTGGATGGATAGAAAGAAAATTTAAAATAACCCCGAACATTGGTCAGACGTGGCGGTAACTTATTCTGATAGGACGTTGTTAGTGCGCCTACCTATTGCGGGATATAATATAAGCGTGATCTAATGTCACAAACTACATAAAAGTCTAATGTACAAAAATTGTAACTGGAAGTCTTAAACGTTTGTTTCGTCAAAAGAAAACTACACATACGCTCAAATTACTATTCAGAACACTGCCTCGAGTGTTTACACTTGAAACAAAAATAAAGATGTTCCAGCCTTAGCACGCCTCCGGCCTTGATTTTTGACTGACTGACAGTTGTGAGTCAATTACCACCATTACCTCCTAATTGCTGGTTACTACGCCTTTCAGACATGTCCATTACCGAATTTAGGTAAATAAGGCCACATACTCTTTCTCACAGAGAATATTTATGTAGTATCTGTTATGTATGAACGTCGAAGTTACGAAACACATCAACGTATAATGTTTGCGTGTAAAAATGCGAGAAAGACGAGGAAATTAATCAAGGATTCGCAATAAACGAATCAAATAAATAATAAGGTCAAACGAATTCGGTTTCATTTATAATTCAATATGAATAAAGTTACAAATAACTTGAATATTGTAAGTGCATATTAGCAATAACTCTCATCCCTTGATTTCCATACATGCATTATGCGTCCGACCTTGATGTTGATAGGGGTCAATTTTAACGATCAAACAATGCAATGTCTGTCTTACATACAAATGAGAGTAAACTACATCGCGTGTGTGAGAGTTTCTAGTTTATCGATTCAATACTTTCTTGTTGCAAGAATTAGTAGAAAACTAAACCTAGTTACATAGAGTATGCAACTAACATAAACAGGGGAACTCTTTACCGGGCAAACTGAGAGACTGTAAAGGGCCTGAGCATTGCATTGTAATTTAAGTATATTGTAATTCAAGCGGCGGATCAAGAACCTATCACTTCAGATAAATACCGGGTGTAAGGGACAGCTTCCCGCAAACTGATATGGGTTGCTCAGTCAACGAAACTGAAAAACTTTCACCAGGAAATTCTTTCAGAAAATAAAAAAAATAATTGAACCTCACTAACATTTAGTAGGAATAGGGTTTAAATCATGTACGAGTCTACAGTAAGGCGCTTCTCTCGAGCAGATCTGCTCGCCAGTTTTACAATCGTCTAGAGGCACAGACTTACTTGTTCTGTTGAGCAATAATATCGTCCTCAGTCTTAGTATCATCCAGGTTTAGCCAGAAGACAGCACCATTGAAGAATGTTGTGATCAGCTCGGAATTTCCCCTAAGTACTCCGACCACGACTGATGTCTTCCCGGAACCAGACATGCCGTGAAGAACCAGGATGTTATGTCGCGTTAGCAGCTTCAGCTTTTCTGCTACGTTGTGTTCCTGTTGAAAGAAAATTAACCATTTTTATCAATAAGGCAGGAACTGAACCTGCAAATTGGAATACAGTCCCATTGCTCTACCCATGGCTCTACCTATCGGTTCAAAGAATCTCACTTGTCAATCGAGGCGACTTATCCTGATTGTCCTTCTTACTTTCACTCTCTGTACATAATGGTCGGGCAGGCGCGGCACATCGCCTCGACTCAGGCTGTCTTCGAAGCTATCGAGTGGCATACTATCGTTCATGTTCACGGCCAGTTTCTTCCACAAATATCTAGGTGTAGACTGTATCATGACATGAGCAAATATCTAATTAATTACTTACCACTTCCACTCTCTGCACATAATGGTCGGGCAGGCGCGGCACATCGCCTCGACTCAAGCTGTCTTCGAAACTATCGAGGGACATACTATCGTTCATGTTCATGGCCAGTTTCTTCCACAACCATCTGTAGTCCTTCTATAGACTGTGTCAGGACCAAATATCTAATTAGGTACTTACCACTTCCACTCTCTGCACATAATGGTCGGGCAGGCGCGGCACATCGCCTCGACTCAGGCTATCTTCGAAGCTATCGAGGGGCATACTATCGTTCATGTTCACAGCCAGTTTCTCCCACAACCATCTGTAGTCTTTTTGTAGACTGTCCAGGAACGCTTCGTAGGTTTCATTGGTGCCGTTTTGAGCGATCGTGTCTATTAAGAAGCGGGTTCTCTCTACGCGGTTGCTCTGGAAAATGAGAAGATAGTTTAATATTGATTTGATGCCTTTATTTGGTACATAATTGGCTCCCTGGGTAAGATAGATGTCCTCATTATATTTCCTGGGAACAGTTACGTTTTTGATAGCTTCAGTTACCGATAACTGCATAAATATAACTACTTGAAAAATCCGAAACTGTTAACACGGGAAACGTATAATAGTTTCCTTTCCCCAAACCTATATAATTTCATTTAATTCAATTTAATTATAATAATTGTGGTCAAGTCCTGGGTTTCGTCTACCTTATCTCTTCCTTGTTGATAAACAGTCATTATGACTCATTACACAATAGTAGGTAGCTTTATAATTTTTCATCGAATATCTTGATCAGACAATCAGCTCGTACACCATGCTATGATTGCAATATCCTTCTGTACTAAAAAGCTTTGCCTTTGGAGCCCAAAGCGTAGATCACTAGATTAAGGACGCAGATACTTACCAGAGAAAATATATGATCAAAATCCTCGTTGCTGATGGCGTTTCTGGTGAAGAGGTCATCAATGATGAAGTTCACATCCAGGTCTTGGAGGAGGGAGTTCTGGTGGCGCAGCAGCAACGCCCTTTTTCTATTATCCATCTTGATGGCTTATAGCTCATCTGAAACAAAGATTTTACTTCTATTATTTTAAATATTATGTTGTTTTTTTTTTTTAGATTGTTTTTAAAGTTTTGTAAATTAGGCGATGTACTAGCAACCCGTCACTACAGTAAAGAAATACACGATATCTGAAATTCGAATCGAAAGACAATCTGATTGTGGGAATCCCCTAAATTGTTGCATGTTTCCGTAAATTCCCATCGACGCGACTTGAAAAAATAAAGTGAAACAGAATGAATATTCAGGATTTTCCCTAAAGAGTGTAGAGCTGAGTTTTAATCTTAACATAATTAAATAAATTAAGCAAGAAAGTTCGGATTGTTGGAAATATGCCTCCATGACCTCTAGACGAATTCTTTGTATGCAAAAAACTTGCATCTAACCAGCAGGTTCATCGCGTAAACAAGTTTGGCGGCTAGCCAATAAAAAACATCAAAACATTCGCCGAAGCGCAATCAAACCTACGAAAACAAAACATTTCGTAACTGGAAGTAAGTATTCGGAAGTGTTTATACTTAGGTAGAGCCTAAACGTAATCTTTCGTTACATTAGTTTGCCTAAAACATTTACATACAAGTCATCAAATGACCTCTGATTTGTCCTATGATATAGTGTTCTTCGTGTTTGATAACGAACAATTCTATACAAATATTATAGATACCTACATTCATTAATATTTTAGCACTATTTAGGAAGAGTTGTACTTATCAATTGCAATCGATTTTAAACTCTGTCCCTAACAGACTGTTTGAAGAATTCATTCGTAAACTTAACGAATGGATAAACAGACTCTACATCTACGGAACCAACTATTCATTACAGCATTTGTAATGATCTGTCTCAAAACTGTTGTTTATAGTTTATACGACAAAACAAACTAAAAATAATACTGACTGTCGCGGATTTCTCTCAGCTGTATATTATGATAGCAGCTCACCAAACACATAAAATGAATGTTTCTAAAATTAAGTGTCCATTTACACTTCAACACTTCTTCACAACACTCACGAATCAGTTTTAATTATAAACATCCAAAACGAGGTATCACAGTTTGTTAAATAATCGTAACTGATTTAACACACTACCGTTCTCGGCGGCATAAGAATTCAAACTGTGCTCCTCCAGTATTTTGACGACCTTGCCGATTAGTGCCACCTACATAATTCGATACGAAAACCGAGAAAAGATCGTTGACCGAGGATTGACAAGGCCAAGGTGATGCTGCGGAAAATCGTCACCTGAGGCCTTACATTACGTCATTTCATAAATCAATCCTAAAGTAGAGAAGAGCAATGATAGCAATCAATTGTTTTGTAGAGTCTCCTTCAAATTGTTCACTACATTGATGATCTATTAAACCATCATGACACAGAATCTGCGAATGGACTTGAGCTCGACGAAGTAGTCATGCCTGCTTTATGGGGTAGGCAAAGGGTCAACGGCCAGTTTAAAGCGGTTTCCCCAGAGCAGAATTCACAAAATTCTGACAAACACTTTGTAATCTATCATTACTTAAACATCAACGCACAGAATCCCTGAGTCCTCTTTCTGCCTTATCAAATCACTGAGCACTGATCTGCAGACCGTTAGCTATCTCGTGCGTGAAGTAGAGTGCCAATAATGAATAAGCAGCGCGCTTGACCCTGTTTCTTTGCAGATTATTAGGAAAGCGATAACGTTGTGCCTGTGTCGTTGACCGAGAGTCTCAATGTCGAAGGTGAATGACGATGAGTAAGTAATACAGGCATTTGTGTTAAAAAAAAAAAAATTATTGACAATCCGCGCTATGTAATCTGCTATAAAAGTGCATATCTTTGCGTCGGGTTATTTATAATTTCTTTGATATGGCATGTCATCATGTCATCGGACTTACACGACACGAGGTAGGTATATAATTTTGCGTATTCTGCGAAATATGAGGTTAAGTACCTACTGTGGATAAGTAAAACGATACGTTTATGATTCAAATAATGCCGATGGACTTTCAACTGAAGTTCAAAGATATTAAAATATTTTGTCTTACATAGTCAAGTCGTAAGGCATCGTAAGTCTTAGTAGACGAAATATTCTATATTGTGTACCTGCTCATTTTGTCACAACATCTTTGAATGGTGAAATGTTAATGACATGAATATACTGATGCCACCCATACACCGTTACTTTCGTTACATTCGGTTATCGAAAGCTAAAGGTCTAAGTTACCGTTTTGTTTCTTTTTCAATTAAAACGACATCGTCTTTGCACCTGCCATGAACAAGTATCTTCCAATGAAGATAAGGAAAGGTTACATAAACATATTTTTATTTATTTTTGTTTAAAAAGTTAGTTTCGATTCAAGAACTTCAGTGTGTGTATTTTCAACACTCTTACCATAAGGGTTTTGAATTTTTGTAACACTTGCCATTATCAATATTATCATTTCGATTTATAAAATACTCGGCTACAGGCGTTTCTCAGTCGAAGATCACACACACACACACCTGACGTGCGGTGGTGTGTCATCTTCGTGCTCCTGATGGTGACCATCGTATATGGTCGAAACGACGAGGTTAACTCCGTCAAACCCACAAGCGAGTAGCAGATATTTAAAAAAATATGAATAATACTTGTTCATCATCATTTCTGTATGATAATTTTTCTTTTCATAGCTAAGTTAGAAGTTCCATTGAAAAATCAGTAGCTTATCTAAATAAGGCAATGATGGTACTTCTAATGATTTATTTACAATCAATACATCTCATTAGGAAATAATTAGCTAAGTATGACAGGGTTTTATGGTAATTAATGGTATTTTTAGCCCACTAACTAGTATATTGCTAAGCCTAGAATACAAAGACAAGAGAAATAAAATTACACAAGCTAACAAAGCAAATATAAAATATTTTTAAAACAATCTAATCAATTAGGTATACCTAGGGATTTACAGTTTAGGTTTTGATAGACTTAAAATGTTTCTGAAATAGCAGGCTAGCAGGCTAGGCATATGCAAATATTGCAGGTCTGTATGTCTCTTACTACTATTATTGTGGATTTAACTTTGGATTTAACTTGACTTGCTTCTGGTTAACAAATTAACAAAATATAAACAAACATTGAGTAAAAATAATGTAATAAACATTGGAGGTTGAATGAACAAGTGAAACTACTTGAGTCATCTGTTCAAATGTAAAGTAAAGATTTTTTAAATTACCTACATAGGTAACACCACATAGTTATGTAGGTAACTGTAGAAGTGTAGATGATACATTTGTACCTACATAATCATAATCACAATTGGCTACTTTCCAACTAGTCAAATCAGCAACTTTTTATGAAATGTCAAAAACACTTTTTTGTATGAAAATAGTAAATTATGACGTCACATTTTAGTAAATATTGACTAATCAAATCAATAACTTATATACTTTTAATTCGATTATTAAAATCTAAATGTGCATTTTTTTTTTAATGATGAATGAAACCCACAATATTTATAGCCATTAGTTTTAAGTATAAACGTTTTGATTTTTTTAAGCTACCCAGTCAAGTACCCAATTAGTCATTGTTTACTATTTGTTAGTATTTAATTTTTTCCTGGTATCTGTGTGTACTTCTATTTATGTCAAGGTCTGGTCAACATAATTATATTGCCAAATTTAAATTAATTATCTATTGTTATCAGTAGGGACTGGAAGTGGCTGATAATAATAATTTAATGATACTAAATATGCAGTTTAAAATTAATAGAGTTGTAACTAATTATGTACTATTTTTAAAGAAATTCGCCTTTTTTAAAAGGATATTTTTTTCTTCCATGCTGGACTGGGAGCGATAGAAAAACATAGAATGTGCCAGCTGCATCTCGTCCTGGGCATGCTGTAAAAACCAGCTAAGGGATTCGAGGGTTTAAGTATATTGCAATTTATAGGCGATGGGCTGACAACCTGTCACTATAGCAATATACATTATCATCTGTAATAACCCTCAAAACTTGTCAGACGTGGCGGAACGACTTTTGTTTAGGTCGTTTTTGCTCTGCCTACCCCTCTAGGGATAAAGGCGTGATTTGTGTATGTATGTATGTATATTTTTTTTTACCAGTTTTTCTTTGTTATTATAAGCTAGATGTTATTACTTACCTAAACTGAGTTCATCTGATGCTTTTTTACCATCTGAGGTTCTATGGACTGGGGCTATAATATTTCTATGTGATTAGTTAACATTTAATTTATAGTACCATGCACTTTTGTTTTTCAACATAACTTGCTAACGTTGCATTTAAACTCAAATATAAAATTACAAAAATGTAACCTGTTTTATAGGACACCAGAAAGAGCCTATTCAAGCATTTTGTTATCATAATTGAACCTGTCCAGACTTGTCCAACTAATATTGCTTTGTGTGCATTTAAAAGTGTATTAAATTAAATTTCCTCACAAAACAAGTTGCCTGATTCTAGGAATTGTAACAAAGGATTAGTCGGTGACTCATGGTACTTATGGGTGGTGATAGTGACAGTTGAGTGCAGGGTTTAGCAATAGCTTTATCAGAATGTACTTGGTAATAACATACATAAATTATTTTCACTCATGTCTTTTACAGTTACAGGGTAGGCAGTGAGTCAACAGCTTAGTTATTTTTTCCATAACAAGTAGGTAAGTTATATTAGCATTTTAGATAGGTTTGGATAATGATGTAGTAATAGGTCCTAAGCACACCAAAACTCAGGTCTGTCTATTGCAGGAGTTCCCAACCAGGGGGGCACAGAGAGATGTCAAGGGGGGCGGAAAGAGTTTGCATTTTTTTTAATTAGAATTAAAAGAAAAGGCTTTTAAGTACATAATGTGCGCTTTTATTGTATTTATTGAAATAGTTAAGAGAGGGGCGGGGGCATGAAAATATTGTTAATAGTCCGGGGAGCCCCAATAAAAATAAGGTTGGGAAACCCTGGACTATTGGCTTTCAAAGTATCAGGTAGAAAAGCAACTTGCTGTGCTGTTTCTGTTTTTAGTAAATGAGTTTTAATTAACAGATCAATTTTTAACAAATTCCAGGATAGAAATACTTAGTATCTGTAATAGAAATATCAAAGGGAGTTTATCATACTTAGTAAACTGTCCTTTTTCAAGATAGATTTAAATACAGAATATAGAGCTACAAATCAGATAAAACAAAAACAACTACTTACCATACTTAAAACCACACACTATAATATAATAGTTCAATTAAGGATATCCATACAAATAAATATATTCGCTTCACAGACAAGATAACATGTGAAGAAGTTATAAAATGAAGCTTCACTTCATCTAATTTACTATTTTGCAACCATTCGTTACTTTTGGAATATGAACAGACAGATACAAATACATGCTATTGGCCTCAGACTTGCTTCTCTTGTGAAAAACAAGGAAGCTTTTAACAGAAAACCTGAAAAAAAACTGTGCTAAAAAGGGGGCTATCCTTTATTTCACAGATAAATTACTCTTGGAACTACTAGTAGACCTTGAAGTTATCATCCCCTTTGTCTGCAAGCTAACATAACTAAGACATGCCTGTTTGAATATACGTGTTTGTTCTGTTTTCGAAGCTTGGGGGTTACATCAGATAGTTACAGCAGTATTTGTAGTTGAAAAGCATTTAATTTACTTCCCAAAATATCTATTTTCATACACAATTCGCTAGCAATAAATCATTAATTCGCAAAATGTTATAGACTAAAGTGCAGTAGTAACCGTCCAGTTTTGAAATAATGCACTCACCTCCCTCGAAGATCAAATTCGCTAGCTGGCAGGCATTTTCCTAGAGACCATTTGGCTTGAATTCACTAAAATTGTCTTGATAATCACAACATTTCACATATAAAACTGCTAAAATAACTATTTCACTCAAAATAACAAAGCAAACAAACAAAACTATCTGCATTCACTCCCTCGTGCATCTAACCAATGCATTTATTGGTTTTCGTTTACAGGCGCTGTCAGAACAAGCTGTCAAATGCATTAAGGTCATTGGCTGAATTTAAAAATGCGACTCCTGATTGGTGCAAACACAGGTGACGTCTGCTGCAGTGGTACTATGTTTATTCGCTCTAAAACAGGTTTATATCGTGGTCCTTGTCGCTAACAACAAGTGAGAAAGAGAAAAAGATATACTCCAGCCAGCGACAAATCGTTTGCGTTTACAGCGACAGTTATAAACAGACAAAGGAAACATACTAAGTTTTCTGACTTTGGCGCCAAAGCTTTAAATTTTGACATGGCAGTGGCAGACAGAACCAGAACACACCGTTAGGGTAATAGTATAGTACTTTGTGGAACAAACAAACAGATCTGCTGCCCAACCCAAGTGTTTTTCGAGTTTTCTTTCTGACTGAGTTTACTGGTTTTACGCAAGTTTTAAGAGTATGGCATGGCACAGCGAAAACAAATAGGTACTTACCAAGGTGAGTGGAGTGGATATGCCTTAAATTTACTTACGGGGTAGGCAGAACATCACTAGAACCATTGGACCGAAAAATACGAAGCGCATAAAAATAATTTTAATCCTTTATTGGCTTGGCAACCTAAACTCTATGGGTAAAGTAAAACTGAACTGACCTTTGGTCATAAAACAAAAAGCCCGGATGCCCGGAAGCCCGGATGGTGTAGTGGATAGGGCCGCGGCCTTCTGTGCAGAAGGTCGTGGTTCAAATCCCACCACGAACCAATGTCTTTTTCGGTTTTCGAATTTCATAATATACCTACGTTTATTAGGCGCTGCTTTTACGGTGAAGGAAAACATCGTGAGAAAACCTGCACACACCTAGGACACCTACGAAGAAATTCAAAGGTTGCTATGTGTGTAACCTAATCTAGGATTGGATCTGGTTTCCCTTCTGGGTTGCTGAGGTCAGATGGCAGTCGCTCTGTGTAAAAACCAGTACCCTCGTTCAATCCCCTTGATAAGGTAGCCGACCCCGTGAAATACGGGAAAAAGGCTAGGAAGAAGAAGGAGGTCATCAAACAAAACTATCTACAACGAAAATACCTACCTAACTTTTATTTTACACCAACGAAATAGGACGACTTCAAAATCATCTCAGCTCAGGTAAGGCAGCTGCTAAACTAACCACAATGGAGTACTGTAAACATTCTATTATATTCATTTTATACCCAGTTTCGGCTTTACCTTATGAATGGCGGTGTGTGGCTTACTTTTGAGGCATTTAATAAGATTTATTGTAACCGATCTTGTTTTGACATCCACAATGGAGGTCGCGGTAAACGATATTCTTTGTGTGGTCTCGAGAAAGCTTTGTTGGTGTAAAGTAAAGTCAAAAAGTGTATTTGCGATATCGCACCTGGCCTGGACCATAGAAAAATTAGTATAAGAAATATTATATCATATCCAGATATTTACCTACTCGTATCTGGATAATTTTCAGATGGGTGTCTGTAATTCAAATCACATCGTATTTAGTAATACTTAGCATTTCGGCTTTCTAGTTATGAAATAAAATAAATGGTGGAATAGAAACCTTGTTTCTACGTTCCTTCCTAGTATGACTATAAAACGACTAAAACTAACACCGCAGTTTACCAGGGCCAAATCACCGCTAAGACATTCAAAGACGCATTCACACCAATACCCTTAGTTTCGGGTACCTATGTGTCCCAAGAGGGAACACAACTTACAACACCGTCACGATAGCGGTAGTGAAACGCAACGCCGCCGTGAGTTATGGTAATGCACCTGACCATAGCTCAGGGAGTCTTGTGACGTCATAGGTTTAGTTTAGATAACTTCACTTGTGAGAATACCTACTTACTTCAAGTCACAAGGAAGGTAATATCAGAGGCTAACTAAAAATGTCTTGTGCGGTCTGCCTGCACGGTTTACATCACCAAACAAATAGGTACCTATGCTTTCAACAAATTTATTGCAAGATTAGGATTATTTAAACAAATTGAATGTTTTTTTTTTACCGCGGGAAAATATACAGTCCATTTGAATCTTAAGTCCGGTTAACACCCTAGACATAATCGACCGATTTGGTTTTATTTCTACAGGAGATTTTGAAAGTTAATGTTTTTATTGGTCGAAATAACAGTGCTGTGCTATCATTCAAGCTCATTACTTCAATGTGCTTTCTACTAAAGGTTTATTTTTAGTTCTGTGTTTTAATCTTAACGAACGTATAAACATAAAGATGTCCACAAGCGTCACTGAAAGGCGATTGCTGTTAAATTTAATGACAAATAAAATCTAACTGCTTGACCGTTAAATTATGGTCTCCTAATTTCTACTGGCTATATGATGATAAAAAATATTTAAACTGTTTTTATGTACTGTTTAGTTTTCTTCTTGAAAGCATTTTAAATTAGATTTATCAAAATTATAGAGACCGTAAAAATGACTGAATACTTCGGTTACTAACCCTAACGGTCGGTTTCAGCATATTACCTATATATTATTATACAGACAAAATATTCTATCGAAGAGAAAAGGAATACTAGTAATGGACAAGACTCCTAGGTTTGAATATCACGTTATAACATACGTTATATTAGTGTTTAGATCATGTAGATTACCCTAGTTTTTATTTCAGCTCGATACATGCAGTATTTCCAGAGATATGACCGCGAGAAGTTAATGCATCTTTTTTCAATTTCTGAAATTACGGGTGCTCGCGGTGTCGCCGATGTGACGTCATCTTTAAACGCGGTGCACTACTTAGAAGTTTAAATCGCGAAAGTTGATATTTGTCAATGTACTATTTTGTGAGTTTTCCTCAGTTGATTAGGACATTGTAGGGCTGCAGCATCATCACCTGATATTATACAGGGTGTAAAAAAAGTACTAGGTTCATTTAAACCACATGTTCTATTAATGATACCAAACAACTTTCCCAAAGCACAAAAATTTTAGCTCGAAAATTTTTTTTGCCTTTTCCATACAAAGATGCTCTCCGGGATCTGCAGTTTTGTATGGAAAAGGCAATTTTTTCTTTGAGCGAAAATTTTTGTGAAACTTTGGGAAAGTTGTTTGGTATCATTAGTAGAACATGTGGTTTAAAGGAACCTAGTACTTTTTTTACACCCTGTATAATATCAGGTGATGATGCTGCAGCCCTACAATGTCCTAATCAACTGAGGAAAACTCACAAAATAGTACATTGACAAATATCAACTTTCGCGATTTAAACTTCTAAGTAGTGCACCGCGTTTAAAGATGACGTCACTGCGAGCGATTGAATATTGGGCCGTCTGCCACTCTCTTCGTGCGGAAGAGCTCACTTTGAGCTTTAATATCTCAGTCATTAATAAAGATATTAAAAAAATAAAAACAGAATAATTTTCCTAATTTTTTGGAGAATTTTTCCAGATAATAAAAAAAAAGAAGGAGCAAGGTCCATTGTGGTTCCTAAATATTATGGAATAAAGTGCCTACACTATTTGCATATAACTGCATTGGGTTTTATCAAGACAGAATTGATCAGGCATTTCGTTCAGGCGTTCGTGCAACGTGTATTTGCGTTGCGTAGTACCGTAGAACGTATACTTAGTACGTACGTTAAGTACGTAAGTAAAAAAAATTAAACGGGTCTTACAAAATTATACATAAAACCTAACATTACCAGACTGAAAAAATAATCATTACTGAAACTACAGGCGTGCCTCGAATTTTTGTTCCGAACATTTTGACTCCATTACCTATCTCTTCGGAAGATCCTTTTAAGGTTCGAGTAAGCAAGAATAAGAATAAAAACTAAAAGCGTTGTAAGTATCACTTTTATACGTGTAGCGTTTGGGGGAATCACATTAAACTAATGGACATAGAAATAGCCGATTTCGGGGCAAATGTAACTATCGAATCGGCCCGCGGTGGCATCGACTAGGTTTTTACACCGTTGCTCTCTGAAATTCACGAAACTACGTCTTTTGAAAATAAAATAGCTTATTATATATTCTTACTCTTCTTATATAATCTTACTTACATTAATAAGGTACAGGTTAAATTATATGATGAATCATATACAGAAATATCTGTTTTGGTAATGTAGAGTCATAGTCATAGAATTTAATAGTGGGCAGTGCGATGGTGACACAATACAGATACTTTGGAATGGCTTTGATCTTTCATATCTCAGAATTTCTCGACTGTAAAGTGCTACTGTATTGTCCTGATCCAATGGAATTTTAACCAGTAAGTAGCTACGCTATTTTTACCAGTCATTAGAGTCTGTCCACAGCTGGATTTGACCTTCTCCACTTAAAGGGTTGCTATCATAAGTACTGACCACGTTTGGCAGGTGGATTGAGAGACCTAGATCAGTTGAAGATATTTATATTCCCTGGGTTTTCCCAAGAGTCTACTTTTATTACACCAGTGGAAAGAGATAGAGAAAGAGCAATGCTATTTCGGTTTTACACGGGAAAACTTCCAAAAGCAACTTAATTTATAAAAATACTAGTATTGCGGTGTAACACAGCAGCCTGGTCGAGGTAAACATCGGTGTTGCCACACAACTCACGTCCGTGATTGGTCATTTCAGTATATCTCTGTTAGACGCAGAGCGAATCCCGAATGAATTACGGGAATTGTTTATGGGCTCGATACGTCGATTTTGGTGCGGAAAAACTGGTATTAAAGATCGGTTGAGTCTCGAAATCCTGCTGAAGAAAGGATTGTTGAAAGGTGGATAAGTACTGTGGGGAATACATGCATAGAATGCACTTAATCAGTGGAACAATTACAGTCTGAAATGTAGAGTCATATAATTTTTATTTCCTTATCGTTTGTTATCACAGTCCACGGTTAATAAAAATGACTTAAGTATGTTATGATAATGGTTATGACAATTTTCCTGTGTGACTGAAAAAAAATCATCTCTGGCTCTCCAATTTCTTTGACATTTTATTTCAAAGGTAGTATTTTTGACCTGATGCTCAGAGTTTCAACGCAATCCGACTGAATATCTATTTTACTGCTACTTACTGTTTTGATATTGTCCCTAAATACTAAACTTTATTAGTGCCATAGATTTTATTGTTCGGAATCATTTATCATCACCGCTGCACTACTATAAATCCACTATTAACCTGGCTTATACGATTTAATTTCCGACTTACCCTCAAATTTCATTGGCGGCCAATCGCTGAGACAAGGTAATCCCCTAATTTATCGGCCATAACAACTGATACTGTCGTCATATATTGGACACAGATTTATAAGCCTGGTAATGAAATTTCATTGAATTCCAATAAATTATGTGGACAATGATAGCTGTTTACAATTGTTGGACAGTGTGGCCACAATATTGTGGACCACCCTTAATGCCCAATGCCCACCCTGTATGTTAGGGGCAATGGGCAAGATGTTGGTAATGAATGAGGTTTAATTTATAGGGGCAACGCAATGAAAGTTGGTGTTGTGATCATAATGACAGGTGGCAAATCGGGCGTAAGACCACACAGCCGTTGAGTAATAAATACTAAGTAGTGAAATATATTGAATTGGAATCAATGGATAAAGATGAATGGATCTTGCTGGCAGTTTACCATTCAACTAAAAGGAAAGAGTCGAACAGAACGAAAAAGCCTAGATAGGATTCGATTCTGTAATTCATCGACGACATTTGACTTTCTATGATCTCATGTGCCCGCATTCGTCAAATGTCTATTTAGTCTGCATCTATGTCTTTAAATTTGGATCCAAGAAATATTTTAAAATTACAACGCCGATTATTTCAAACTTCCTGGCATCACTCCTTTACCCAAATTCTATCAACAATCTTTTCAAATATTTCGCTGAGTAACGTATCTATCAATTTGTTCTCAAAACTTATAACCTTCAAAACTGCTCCCGAGGTATGCGTATAATTGAAAATAGAGGCGCATCCTCAGTTCATAATTAGAATAACATTTTTGTAAGTCACCGTTTATTCTCACGGGGTTCCTGTATGATGTCGACGTAATATTTGGTTCGTGACGCGACTAAAAATTCTTGTGGACAAAGGACCAATGGACGGCCAGGAGCGTAGGTAGCCTCGAACTCTTAGCCGTCAATATGGAGACAGCGGGGCACCATTGTCATTGCGGCCCCATTGTACGGCTGACGCTGCTCCGCTGACCAAAAATCATTAATTTTGTATCACAAAGCGGGAACCCACAAATTGAAGCTCTGGAAAAAATTAGGAGCCATTCAGGACCGGTCGCCGGCACACGGTAGGACGTACGCCAGGATGTTTCGATTCCAACTTTAATTAAGAAAGTATGATATGATAGAGAATGTTGATTGCACTATTAGAAAAACGAGTAACATACAATTCTAATGCTCTTAGTAGCATCAAAGACAAAAGTTAAAAACTTAATTCAATCACTACAAGAAAGTTGGTATAGCTGTATTTGCTATAGTCGTTGGCTAAAGTATAATTTATTTATAACGCGCTTGATAAAATCATAACAAATTTGTAGTTGATAATTTATAAGGCATTCTTTCATGAGGCACGTGCTTATTTGCAACCACTTGAAACAAAATGTTGTAAAACTAAAACAGAGTTCTTTGTACAAGCATGTTCACTAAGTAGAGTCGATTCTATTCCGATACATGTTTTGTAAATAAATCACGGGCTCTTTTGTTATTAATGTCAACGTTAAATCTTAAAAACCCGTATTTAGGACATCTAAACCGCGACGTCCCTTAAATCTAAAGTTAAACATATGGTAATCGGGGGCCTTCGTGACGACAAATAAAAATTGGTTCTAAAACTCTTAAAGACCCATGACGATCAGAAACCGGATTAACTAGAACTATAAATACGGTTAAAAAATAAAAGTTTCAGCTTACTGTTTACACACCTATGGGTAATTATTTATCGAAATCCCCACATAAATTAAAATTCATCCGACTACATAGATAAAAAATGTTGGGGTTCCGTGGTTGCACAGCTGAGTGGAATAGTGGTGGGTGACTTCTATTTTTGTAATGTCATTCGGACGAAATCTCTATTTTGTTTCGATTTGTAACGCAAGCTTGCGATGATTGAAATGATTCAAACTCCGGATAAATTCGATTTGGTTTAATTAATTTATGATCTGTCAAAATTTTGCTCAGAATAGAAAATTGCCTTTATTAGGTGGTGTCATCTGGTTATACCAATGTTTATGGTTCAGCCTGTGAAGTAGGTTTGTGCCTCTTTGCATACCGTACCACATACACTACATACCACATAGACCAAAAGCTTTACTTTCCTAATAATTGAAAACGTTGCAGTTCTTGCTATGTTCTAGCTAAGTATATCTAGTTACGTGTCATACTTCATTTCAACAGTGCACCCTTTTAGGGACACTTGTTTGGGATTTCAAGAGTCACAATCACAACTCAGAATTCAACGATTATCGTCCTGACTCCTCCATAAATATTTCAGTGCAAAACCTGTCTCTATCATTTGAAATAACGACATCATTATTAATTAGTTAGAACCCCGCTGCCAAACTGAAGTAGGCATCTCCTGTTTTCTTGATCAACCGAAAACATTTAAACAAACCATTCAGCTATAAAGACATGTGGCGTAACAAATACGATTAAGTCGGAGCAGCCATAGTTCGATATTCAACAGATGTTGGAGCGAATTAAAAACCGCGCCGAAAAAACTGCCGCTTTGTTCGCGAAATTCGCTTTATCTCGTAAACCGGAATCCACCGCCCCTCAGGACTATAACCGTTGAGCAAGGAATGTTATAGGAGAACTCTAGATTCCAGAAACTGTTTTTTTTGAAGTCTCTTGATTATAAGAGACAAAGCGTGAAGGCTCTACTCTAGTAAAAAGATGATTTTGCCAGTTCTGATTTTTGGAAGTAATTTCAAGCCCATCGCCTTATTTACTATTTATATGCTGCGATTCTCGGCTCTCTATACTGGAAAATGCCTGTTTCGGTAATTTTAGCGATAGCAAATTTTTCGACGTAGACATCTCTTGCGACTGGCATTTTTAATTGCACTATGCTTTCTCCTCTTCAAACATTTCTACTCCAAGCGCCAAATAATGCTAATCATAATGGCATTACATTCATTCGTCGGATTTTGTAAAGTTGAGTCTTGGATTCTCATAATTTTTTGTGTGTCCCGAGATTTTCGGTTTTTCTCATTTTATAAACCACTAATCTAATCAGGGGCGATTGTGTCTGCCAATTACGAAACAAGATTTTGGAAATTCTGCTAATTGTGCAAATGACGTTAAGATGCGGCGGAGGCTTTTAAATCGTTTTATTCAATCGTAGGAAATTAGTTTCTGAGATTGCTTTGCACCTACTTAAGGACTTTTGCCGTCGGTCGTTCGAATTCTTATAATTGGCTTAGGAGAAATTTCCTGCACGGAATTGCCTTTTACGAATCACTGGCATTGATTTAGAATGTCCGAATATTTTCTCGTGTCCACGTATTTTGTATTGTCTGTAAACATTTGTATAAGTTTTCGGATTTGACGAAGTGATAAAGATTCATAGGTTTTGTATTTTAGGTGTGTTCCATAATGCATCTCAGAGAAGATTTTAATCAATATCATCAGCAAGCTTTTAATTCCCTTCCTGATTCGCCATACGGAATATAATCCCACCTAATCAAATATGTATGGTTCATACACGGTATTTTATCCAAAAGTCACCTACCGCACATTTGGTCGAAATCTCCCCGGATAACAACAACAATATGACATTAATGCCGATTCGCAGGCCATTAGTGCAGATGATACCACATGGATACCACAATGCTAAATATTTTGACAAACGCGACTCTATGGGTCTTTAGGGACCATTACAGATTCTATATCCTACTGTGACAAAGCAAATGTCAGCCACGAAGATCGATTCGATTTATGCGTTTTTTGCGAAAAGCAACAATGGGGTGTATTTATCGATGGATAGTGAAGTCAATGGCTAGGATCGGGAGACAGTTGGGGAAGTTCGTAATGTGGTTAGCCACGCTGATCAGAATCACATGTTCGATGATGTGTCATGTGCAGTTGTGGTTTAAATGAGAATTAATTTTATTGTCAAATGAAAAGGGAAGCTTTGTTAATCAAAGAGATACCCTATTTATAATCTTCTACTTTAGCTATTGGTTAAAAGAGTTTATTATGTTTCCACAAGTCACAAACGCAATCCATCTCTTGTTTATTACTTCTTTTTTTATACAAAGCAAACTAGCCGTCAATCACGTTCCGATTAGCCACCAAGTTCCCTTTGAACGTAACAGCCACAGTCTATTTCGTTTTTCCTAAGAACAGGCTATAAAACTAACGATAATGTGCCACTACGTCAGAGACGACAGATTCGGAAACAGTTAAGAGGCGTCACTCTTCAGATCCTCGCCTAGGAGGAGCAGGAAGCCCGTGTAATAAAAAGCAAATTTAAAAATTTCAGTGGCTCATCTGACTGAATGCCAGTCTTGGATGATTCCTGACCCGGACTGAGACCTATATGTAATACTTACATATCAAATATATGGGAATAAGATGAATGATGCTCATCTTTTGTTTAGGATCAAATGCCAATTAGAATGTTAGCGTCTTATAAGATAAACTTTTCTGTAGCAAGTTCAAGACAAGTTTGTCTCTAAAAAAAATGCAACGTCTTTAGGATGTTTGAAAGTATGACAAGACTTGAGGTCGTCTCTTTTTCTCCCTTATCCATCCAGCCATACTTCACCGATTGGGCCCTATATGCTACAGCCTGTCTTCAACATCCTCAGCTAAACAGGGATTCTTCTCACTATTGGCCTTTGTTCCAAAGACATTCCTATCCTGTCTAAGGTCGAGCTAAAGTAGCAGTTCCGAATAATCGGCTGACGACTTGCCGATGTGATTTACAACTTCTTGGCGCGGTAGCCGCGATGCGACGTGGCCATTAACCGTTTTGAAATATTCTTCATCATAATTTTCTCCTCGGCCGTCGAATAAGACGTTTGAGTCCGGATTGACGGAAGCAGTAGGCTGGAGGCTGATTGCCGCTATTGTTAGTTTTTAATTAGTATTTTTTCGGCTCGCTTCTGCCGTCATATCTTGATGAGGTTGTTTGTATATTTGATTGTTGTTCATTTCATTACTCCGAAGTAGTTAGTACATGATACTACCTACTGCGTCTTTTTGAAGGAAGGTCAATATTTGTGGGCAAAATGATATAATTTAATAAGTTATGTTTATAATATGCTTAGATTCTTCTTCGTCCTTACGACGGAAAAAATATTCTACGTGATTACTTACTTAAAATTTTGGAAAATAACGTTGTTGCTACTGAGTTACAAGTTCAACTTTGCCAAGAAGGTACACTGATTGGACCTTAGCGGATTTTACCAGCTGATAGTATTAGAGGATATAAAACAGCAAATACCCTACGGTGACCATAACTGACTAAGGCCCGTAGTGACAGCGAGTTTAAATTCGTATCAGAAATGTCATTTTAGTACAAAACGGCCTGTCAAATCCAGACTTGATATCGCTTTCAATCTTGAGATCGATTTATAAATACGAGCCTAAGTTGATTCGAGCCCACACTTTACTCCCGCGGCGGGAAGCGGCACCTCCCATTGAGTGCCCTCGTTTAGATCAACTCTTTGCGGGACAATTTTTAGTTTGCCGACCGAAGCTAATATAAAGCTGAAGTACCCTTTGCATGTGCCGACTATTTTATCAAGCTCACCGCTTTCATGCAAAACACTCAAACCGCTCACCG
The DNA here is from genome assembly GCA_029255725.1 of Scrobipalpa atriplicella. Lineage (NCBI taxonomy): Eukaryota > Metazoa > Arthropoda > Insecta > Lepidoptera > Gelechiidae > Scrobipalpa > Scrobipalpa atriplicella. The sequence goes on from JARACY010000851.1 coordinate 19,763, forward strand.
CTGATTGACTGATAAAATATTTCGTCGCGTAATTTCGAAATTGGAACGACTTTTGAAAAGGATTTTTCGTTTCCCGCGTTTCTGCTACCATTTTGATTGGCCGATAAAATGCTCAGCGTTCTAAAGCTGCGTTTTGAATTTTGAATGTTTTAAAATTAATTACTTTGGATTTAGGATACATTTCGTTAACTTTATGTCGCAAATAAAATTATATGGGCCACATTCTACTTTTATGTGTTGAAGTAACATTATACAGTCAGTTCTAATAAGATAGCTCTAATTTTTACTTGTGTCGTCTTTAGAAGGTAACTAACAAATCATAGAATTTTATATTTCCTAATGACTCTAAACTGTACACAAGTACTACTCATTAGCGTTTTACACACGTACCTATCTATTCATTTGACTTAGGTCTATGAAAGTAATTGCTTGTAGTAAAATAAGGATGTAAAAGTAATGATAAACATTAATCCGACTGCAAAAAATCAGTTCAAATGAACATTTTGATAGAAAGCTTTATTTCCGGGTTAGGTACCGCTATTTTTGTGAAATAAAAAGAAAAGAACCGTCAAATAATTAGTCTGCTTATCTAGATTGGAACATACTTATTAGAAAAGATTTAATAAGCCTTTGGAGCGACGATTTCTTTCAGCAAAATACTCAGGTATTTAGCTAAGAACATTGGAGTAGGTGAAGAATGCAGTATAGAATGTGATGTGAAAGACAACATAAATTATGTCAATATAAATTATTTAAGCCATAAGGCAACAAAGAACGCAGTATTTGTACTCCTTATCCTTAAAGAAAACATTACCCTACTTTAATAGAGTCGGGTAACAGGAGTTCTTTATTACGCCTTTTGAGTTATGGTTCATAACTTAAATCATAACTATTATTGTATGGGGCTTAGTTGTATGGGAAGTGATTAAAAATAATTCCTTGTACTGCTTCGCTAATTTTGTTAAATTAGAGTACGAAATTAAGGAGATAGAGTCTAGTCTATATTATAATAAATAGACTATATTTGTACTGTTATTATTAGTGATTTCACGTTCAAATAGCACAGTTCTTAGAAATCGTAACTTAATTTAAATATTAAGTACCTACATACCAACAAATTTATTAGAATTAGGTAGGTAGGTACTCAAGTTTTAAAAATATCATAACTCTACTAGATTTGTAACTCTATCTAATTTGTGATCTATGTATGTACAAATATTTTCGAAGTTTAAAGAGTTTTATGTTATAAGTAATATGTACATATTTGATTATCATAATTTTTAATGCACTTAACACTAAAGATCAAAGTTATTTGACGTCTCTAGAAAGCTTATAATATTTGTGTGATCTAGAAAATAAGTAGTTTCTTTTAGATTTTGCAGATTCTCTGCATAGGTACCTATTGCACAACAAAAAACAAAGATGACTATTTAATCTTCCTGCGAATTTCCTGTCCTATTGTTACCAGATATCTTATCAGCATTGTGTCAGCATAAGGAAACCCTTTCCACCTAACCAAAGTATGAAATCATCAGGTGATTTGACGTGTGGTTTAGCAGATAAGCCTTATCGTGAGCCATTCAGTGAGTCATTACAACAGGTAGGTGTTCCAGATTGTGAACAAAGGAAACTGCATAGCAATTTCACAGGTTAGTGAAAATACTGTCTCTTCGCGTCACGTCATTACCGTGCCCGTTATCTGTGACGATCTAAGATAGGGATTGTGAATTTGCAACGCATCGCTGTGTGACAATGCCAGGAAAGTGCATAAGCATTTCTGTAATTTGTGCAATTATTATGGTTGTTTATTTGATTTAGAACATACAATCATCAAGGAATTAAAGGAAAATTCAAAAAAGAAAAGTATTCACACGTTTTTTAACCAAAGCTACTAGATGCGCTATTGAAATTTTATGATTACGGCAAAACAAACAAAGTAAGCACCGCCATTAGTCGTGGGTAACTCGTGAGCGACTGAATTAAATGAACTAACTCCTCTCATAAATCGAATCGGCTCCTTAGTTCACCACTTTTTACATTAGTTCATCGGCTCATTTAGTTCTTTGAGACTCTCGGCTCTCGGCTCACAGAGCCGCCCACCGCAGCTCGCAGCTCAGTGCAACAACGAAAGAAACAGCAATATAATTATGGTAATAGTAGGGGTGAGTGAGAGCGTTAGCTTTTCGTAATTTGAATGACAAAGATTCATTCATTCATTATCGAAGCAAATTGAACGATCTGTTCATGAAAATTAAGTTCAATTCTTACTGAACGAATGGGTAGTCCAGAACTTCTGATTCTGACGAATGTTATGATTTTGGCGGGAATAATTGATAAATTAGATATTGTTTTGTGGTCCATGGTCACGATAGTTTAACCAATTTCGAGTGTTTTTGTTCTATTTGTTTCTGTCCTTACCTCTAACTCAAAGCACCGAGCTGTGAACTAAGTAGTCGAAATATAGAACTAAGTTTACCACTGAACTAAATGAACTAAAACGCTAACGAACGAGCCGCAAGCTTACAAGCTTTACGGTCATACTTGAGTACTGAACTAAATGGGACTACTGAACTAAATGACTGATTTAGTTCAGTAGTCCCAAAGATTCGAATCGCTCTCGCTCCCTTAGGTGAACGACAATTCCCACTTCTAACCGCCATATTTATAAAAGCTCGCGAAGCGCGCTCCTGTTCATGCCAATCTTGCGGCGAGCAACTTGTTGCCGTTGTGAACTTTGAAGAAGAGCGAGAGGGAGCTATCGGTCGGCCCTGTCGGGGGAGGAGCGAGCGCGGGGAGCGTGCCGGCCGGTCGCTCAACTTGCCGCACGCCGTCACTCACTCAGTCGCTTCCCACAGCTCGCCGAGACCGGTGTGTGCTTGCTCCGCATCGCCGTACTCGCTCCGTTATGTCTCGTACTTCGGAACAAGTTTGACGGGAAATTCGTGAAGTTTTCCGAGCGCGCCCCGGACTGCGTTAGAGATGTCCGCGATAACGACGGACCAAATAGTGACAATTTGAATAAAGTGACAGTTAAAAGTGTGCCTTCGAGATGTTATCGATGGGATTATTGGCTGTGTGGTATGCGGCATGGTGCTGGATGTCGCTCGGCGCCGGCGGCGCGTCGCTGACGAGCCGGGTGGCGGAGGCGCCGCAGGAGTGCGAGTGGCAGCGCGTGTCAGGCGGCGCCGGCGAGCCCACGCGGGTGCAGCTCGCCTGCTCGCTGCGCACCGCCGCCGGAGCCACCGACTTGCTCGCCGGCCTCAGCGCCTCCCAGGCGCAGCGGATTACCGCGCTTGACCTACACTGCACCGACGTTCTCTTCTTGAGAGCTCTCTTGACGTCGGTAGAAGAAAAGAAGAAGGGACAGAACTATTGTCCCGCTTCCACAATTTAAAGGAACTCAGGATAGAATCGTGCAAGATTCGATATGTGCCATCAGCTGTGTTTATCGCCTCTTAGCGGTTTACGAACTTTGAGTATCCGTACACATAACACGGATTGGTCCGCGATGTCCATGGAATTCCACAGGGATACATTCCGTGGATTGACTGATTTGAGAAACTTGGACTTGGAGACAACAACATTGGATTTTGCCGTCGGAGATATTTGTCCTTTGTACAATCTAAAGGAACTAAATGTGACCCAAAATCGACTAAAAGACATATCAAACATGGGGTTTTCTGACTGGGGTAACGGACCGACTGCACCCGGAAAATCTTGCAACACCGTTTTAGAGACATTAGACATGTCGCATAATGAATAAGCTCCCTTCCTGATAACGGTTTGTCGAGCTTACCGCGCACTTCAGAAACTGTTTCTGCAAAACAATAGGATATCTAATGTGGCGGACCGAGCCTTTGTTGGTCTTAGTGATTTACAAATGCTGAATTTGTCTACGAACGCTCTGACTGCGTTGCCTCCAGAAATGTTTCAGTCGTCACGGGACATAAAGCAAATATATTTGAACAACAACTCGCTAAGTGTACTCGCACCGGGACTGCTGGAAGGCTTGGATCAACTGCAAATATTGGACTTGTCTGTGAATGAATTAACTAGTGAGTGGGTGAATAGAGACACGTTCTCTGGATTAGTTCGTCTTATCGTTCTGAATTTGTCGCACAATAGAATCACGAAGATCGATTCGCTACTGTTTCAAGACCTGAATAACTTACAATTTCTGAGCTTGGAATACAACAACATTGCACGCATTGCCGACGGTGCATTTTCCAACTTGAAAAACCTACACTCACTTTCTTTGGCACATAATAATATCATTGAAGTGGACACGAGCCATTTCTCGAATTTGTATGTTTTGAACCAATTATTCCTGGATGGAAATAGAATAACAAAAGTTGACTTGCGCTCTTTTGAAAATATCACAAAACTCCATGATTTAGGTTTGAGTGGAAACCAGTTATCGGAGGTACCGGAAGCCATAAAGACATTGAGATTCTTGACGTCCCTAGACTTGGGCATGAACAGAATAACAAAGGTCTCAACAACCCAATTTGAAGGCTTGGATGACTTATACGGTTTACGTCTCGTGGGGAACAAAATAGAGAAAATATCAAAGGATACATTTTCGGGTTTACCGTCTCTACAAATATTGAATTTGGCTTCAAATAACATAGATCAAATAGACGACGGAGCTTTTGCTTCAAATCAACAGTTAAAAGCTATTGGATTGGATGGAAACAAACTGGTGGATCTAAAGGGAATTTTCACCAACACCCAGCCGCTTGTTTGGTTAAATGTATCGAACAACGAGTTGCTTTGGTTTGATTACAGCCATATACCTTCCAACTTGGAGTGGTTAGATATGCATGAAAACAAGATTGAGAAACTCGAAGATACTTACGGCGTAAAAGAATCGTGTAACATAAAAATGCTCGATGTCAGCTACAATAATATAAGAAGTATAGACGAATTTTCTTTCCCTAGCAGTATTGAGACGGTCGTTCTGAATAACAACCATATCGAAAAAATAAACCCGGGAACATTTCTACAAAAATACAACCTTAATAAAGTTATACTTTATGCAAATAAGATAAAAACATTGGAAGTTGGGGCGTTCGCTATATCGGCCTTCCCTGAGGAGAAAGATTTACCGGAATTCTATATCAGCGAGAATCCATTTGCCTGCGACTGCACAATGGAATGGCTGCAGAGAATTAACCAATTAAGTGACCTCCGGCAACGCCCAAGAGTAATGGATTTAGAAAGTGTAAGGTGCTCTTTAACACATTCACGAACCAAATCTGATGTGCTCTTATTGGAAGTTAAGTCCTCCGAATTTCTTTGCGAGTACGAATCGCATTGTTTCACCCTTTGCCATTGTTGTGACTTTGACGCGTGCGATTGCAAGATGACTTGTCCAGATAGATGTTCGTGCTATCATGATCTCACTTGGAACTCCAACGTTGTCGATTGTTCATCTGCGGGCTACGATCACGTACCGGACCGAATACCGATGGACGCGACCGAAATATTCTTGGACGGAAACGATCTCAAAGAATTAGGAAATCACGTTTTTATTGGTAAAAAACGACTCCAAGTTCTGTTTCTTAACAACAGCAACATTAATACAATACAAAATAGAACATTCAACGGTATCGAGTCGCTGAGGATACTCCACTTGGAAAACAATAACATCGAGGTTTTGAGGAACACCCAGTTCACGAGGCTACAGAACCTCAATGAGCTTCATCTCCAAGACAATAAAATAAAAGTGATAGAAAACGACACTTTTAATTACTTGCCCTCGCTGGAGTTTTTGAACCTTAACAATAACGGTTACGTTGATTACATGCCGTGGAGAGTCATTACGGACAACAATCCCCGCACGCGCGTCTCTGTAGATGGAAACAACTGGATATGTGATTGTAAAGACGTGGCTCAGCTGAATCAATGGCTAATAAAAAAATCTAAAGATACCGAGACCATGATGTGCTACTTTGCTCATGGCCAGCCAATGAATAAGACTGTAGCAGCCGTAGCGAAGGAATGTAAAACAGAGACTACTACCGAAGAAACCGGCACGGAGACTTTAAAGCGATTGTTCATCGAATCGAATGACGGTGTAGAAAATTATATCCCTTACATTGCAGTGGTGTTGATAATAGCAATTATTCTCTTACTTATGTGTGCTCTACTGTTCATGTTCAGAGAAGACTTTAAATTGTGGATGCATTCGAGATACGGCGTGAGGGTATTTAGTTCTACGCCGAAGGACATGAACGACAACAAAAACAAACGATTTGATGCTTTCTTCGTGTACAATCCCAGAGACGAAGATTTCGTGACTCGCGCAGTGAGCTCCGAGTTGGAGAACTCGGGGCATTCCTTGTGTTTACAACACAGGGACTTGCAGTTGATCGAGAGACGCTCCAGTGATAGTTTAGTGAGTGCATCGGAAAGTTCTAAACGACTCATTATTGTGCTATCGATCCACTTTTTGCAGCAAGAGTGGTACTCGCCGGACTCTAAAGCTGCAGTGCAAAGTGCTATAAACTCTGTGAACGTTAGGCATAGACGTCAAAAGATAATTTTCCTCGTGACGACGGATCTAAGTGCCATAAATATCGATCCTGACTTAAAAGTGTTGCTTAAAACGTGCACAGTGATAGTGTGGGGTGAAAGAAACTGTTGGGAAAAGCTAAATTTTCGGTTACCGGATGTGGACGTGACATTACCGAATCGGACGCTTCATAACGCGAATAACTTAAAAATTGGTAATAGGGAGGGGTTTGGGAGGCATGGGAACCTGAGGTATACCGCACCGCCGACGTCACACGACCCTTGGTACAAATATGGGATGGCTCCACCTATTTTGATGATGTCGAGTCCTATGCACTCGACGAGTGCGAGTGCAGAGGTCTCGGCGAGGAGTACGGAGGACGAGACTTGCTCTGTGGCCAGTAGTGACGGTCGTCCCGACGACCGGTTGCCTCACCATCATAGCTACGTCTCTATAGACAACCACCAGTGTGAGGAACGTCCTCTGAGGCCGGCACAACAGATTCCCATGTCAAACACTAGACCTAACAACATGAGAAAGACTTACTTTGTATAGACTTTTGTGATTCTCTTTGTAATTAATCTGTAAATATAGGATAACTTCGAATTAACCACCGACGCACATGTAGCATATCAAAATTAAAAAGTATTGTTATTGTTGGTGCTGAAGGAAATGCTATAAATGCGGAAGTGATAATCTAAACACTGACTTTTGGAATGTACGTAGTGTAGTTTGTTCGAATTTTAATATTCAAATTGTATCTATCGCATTTATATACGTAATTTTGTACCTGTTCTATTTAACAATCTTCGTATCTACTGCCCTATTGAGTAATTTGTTACAAATCAATGCATTCCTTTACTTAGATAACAGATTAAGCCTGTAACTGTTATTGTAAGGTTCCTGTTAATGATCCTGGTGGAACAGGAGGTAAAATACTAATTTGTGATAAAGTTAGGTACTTATACAATAAAGACTTTATGAATCGGAGTGAGAAGTGTATAATATGGCAAAGTTGTAAAAAGTAAGGTAGGAAAAGTCGATGAAGAACTGAATTGTACCCTAGTCAATTGTAAATAAAATATTTGTAATTATAAGTATATTATTTGTGATGTAATTTTTAGTTAGAACATGAAAAAATTGTATTTATTACGCTTCCAAGTGCAGAGTACGAATAAATTAATATTTTTCTCTATAATGCCGATTTTTATTGCAAACATTTTCACCGTTTTACTACATTGAAAGAAATGCTGATAAAAAAGAATAAATTGCTGATTATTATTGCTTGCATAATGTATGCAATCATGCAGCAAGCCGTAAGGAAATAATTGCGAAAAGATGCAAAGTTACAGATAAACGTTCTGTTTCTACAAACGGAACATAATTTGAGTAAACAATTTCATAACGAACATCACTTCTCTCTAAAAGCATATCTATAGGATCTAAACAAGACAGGTGATTGAATATAGACTAGTGTGTATTGGGCTAAGCGTCAAAAATTCAACATCCACGTAATCAATTTACTGAATCGCTTTGTTCGCCCATCCACGATCAAATGTATAAATATTTATTTTATCTAAATTGATCGGCCGGATAAGATCACGCCCTGGCCCGTACGATTTTAATTTAAAAAGTTGCCGCGACAGGAGTGCGTTCCGAAGATACATTCCATGCAAAAGACAAACTTTTTCATTCAAGCTCTTATTTATTTCAAGATTTATGACAAAATCAGGATAGATTCATTTAAAACTTTAATCTTCTGTCTTGTCACTATTCCTATAATTTTGATTAGGGAAATTACACAAAATTTTCGGTGTAATTTATCCATTCAGCTAATGAAAATAATTTCTAGTTTTAATTAGAAAAGATTTTCTACAGCTTTAATATTCAGAAAAAATATCGTTTTAGGTTTTAAATAAGTAGGTAGGTAGGTACTTATACTAGAAAATCTAATTTACATGAACAATGTAAAGATTGAGTTACCACACGAGATTTCCCTTATTACTCGAACACGTTGTGTATTAAAATGCCTGAATCATCGCTCTTATCTCGGAAACTTAAATCAACTCGGCTGCACACTCGGAACGCACCCTGCGCAGGCGCTGCCCGCTGCGAAACTATAAATCATCGTCATCCAGCGCTGGGATGAATAAACACCACTTTAATTGACTCTCGATTGCGCTCCGATGTCTCTTCATTGTTAAGTAGCCTTGCGAGTAAGCTGGCCAAAGGCAAAACGAAGTAAACGCATTTTAATTAAATGTAGAGTCATTTTGCGGACTACTCTTTTCCTTTTACTGTTTAAATTTAAATATACAGCATAATTCTAACTAATAACTTGATTCAATTCCACAAGTACAATCATAACTTTAAAACATGCATAAGTAACCTACAAAATTATAGGTGTAGGACAACACACCAAAATATGATGTTCAAGAAAGGAAGGAAATAAGCTGCAAACCTCAATTTTAATTTTAAGTTAGATTTTTTTAAATATTAACTAAATCATGAAATTTTTACGAGTAGGTAGTTTAATTTGTTGCAAATCATATCTTTAAGTATTATAAATAATAAGGAGAAAAATGCACAATAAGATTTCACATCAATAAAAAATGAAATGAGCTTACTTCGTTTTGCCACGCAGCAACCGTGATCTCAAGCAATCGATTATGATGCCTCCGGTTCGAACATATCACATTGATATATTGCAGCAAATACATTTCTAGAATGGTAAACTACTTCATTTATCTTCAAAGGTTCCCATCCTTCTCGTAAAGTAATTCTTAAGTTTGTTTATCCGCGATGATAAAGAGAGCGTTGTAGCTTCGCAGATGAGAATTTATTGAATAGCCTGTCCGTATAAAGTCAGACGGTTCTGTTGTCTCTACATGTTCGTACGAGCTGTAACAACGTTTTCATTTACTTTATCTTTATTTATTTTGAAGTTTCTCAGCGCGTTCTTGTCGCTAACAATCTATCTGATAGAGATACATTTTTCAGAAAGATACGCCTGTTTCGCATCATTAGTTTCATTGACTGATTCAGCCTATTAACACACACTACGGATACAAAAAGAAACATACAAAATATCCTTTAGCTATGGCTACACAACAAATATCTCAATATTCATTGTAACACGATCCGGATAGATTCAAATATCGAATGTAGTTGGGATTTAAATCGCCTCGTCGTGGCCCATGTCACCGCACCGTGGGCCATCTATTTGCGCCAACACCGTCCGAAGACCAACACTCATCACCTTTTTTCTCGTGCAATACGATACCCCGATCGTTTATAGGCGACGGCTATCCCAAACCCGTTCTAAATGGATTCGAAACATCTTAAACTTAGGCGGGAAATATTCGAGGTGACAATTGATTATGTGGAGACAAAAAGCGGAATAGCTCGATTAGTTATGTCGTCGAAACGCGTAGGTCGAACGGAAACAATGGGGTCTGCTTTATGAATCTATAAACGTTTATGTCCCTATAAACGGCCTTTTAGCTTTTGGATGAGTTGAGATTGTGATGTTATCGGTCCACAGACAGGTTTATTACGAAAGTGTTGATGGAAGCTCTCAGGGAAATGGTGTAACATAATGTTGCTAATGCTTTTAATATTGCAAAATCCAAACAAATACAATGGTTTAATGTTTAATGCAATATACCTTTCAGAGTCGTAGATATCTAATCATTTATTAAGTGGACCACACGCAACCAGTTTCTCTTAGTTTAACGACTTAGATTTATTTGTGGTTGATTCTTGGGTCTCTACATCAACAAGATTTTATCAGAAGTGTCAAGATTTCTAAAGTTACTTTTATTTAGATCGTGCTACTGTTCTGTGGAGATGGCTGTATATGCAAATTCTGAGCTACAGGAATTCATTTCCGAAAGTATCTGTAAAGCCTCTTTTTTGCTCGTGTGTGGGTTGATTACGGCCAATGACCATGTCTCTCTAAATGATACAACTAAAAACCAGTCAATTAATGAATGAGAACATAAAGTTAAAATCCTAATCGTGCTCACTCATAGTTATCTCAACTCGTAAATGTAAATATCGAAAAGCAATCAAATCTATAACGAAATGTTTAAATAGAGTAGGCAGTTTGGGTTTAAAGCCTTTGCGTGGGTCTTCGGCATGTCATAATAAAACTTTTCTAACAGCTTTATTTATTAGTCAAATAAAATATTTAGATTTATTCGAGTGATAATTTGTAATGAATATTAAAGTTCATGGAAAGCCCGGTTTCCTTAGACTCTTATTGAAGGCTTTTAAGAGCGAATGACATCGGATATTTAATTAAGCTGTAAGCGTATAAATATTATGACTTATTACAAGATTGTGCTCCGAAATTACGACTTGGAGTTTATTTCGTTAAATTGACCGGATACGATTTACGTTTCGCTAAAAGCTCAAATAGAGTAGTACCGTTTAGACCAGTAATTACTACTCCTGATAAAGTTTAAATTAAATCCAATTTTAATAGTACATTACGATACAAGTGCGGTGCGTTGATAGTTACAGCCGAGGCGATATTGCTAGCCCGAGCCGTAGGCGAGGGCTACAAGAAAGCAGAGGCTGTAATTATCAAACCGCACGTATGTCGTACGACGTTTTATAACATATTTGCGAGGAAATAGCTAAAAAATTAAAACAATACAGCGAAAAGAAAAAAAGGGAGGAATAATTTTTACTCGTTCACAAATTAGCGATGCGCGCGCATCCACAGGGGTACGTTCAGTCGACCCAGTTCGATATTTATACCGATCGAATCTTATACTAGTGGGACTCACTGAACGTGCACCTTAGCTGCTGTCAGATAAAACTTCACTTCCGGTGCGCCTCTGAACGGGCCGGATAAAAATTAACCTAGTCGAAATTTCGTCTGCCAGGTGTCTCTGAACGGGCAATATAATTTTTAACCAGGTTAAATTTCGATCGATCGAGCGGCTCTGAACGTACCCCAGATTACCTAGTACCTATATATCGCGCAGCGCTTTTTTTTTAAGGCAAAGCACAAAAAACCAGCCAGTATTACTAATAAACTAAATTATTATTTTTTTTATTTTGTTACAGATAATTGGTTGTAATTTACTGTAAAAATTAATTAAATCAAAGAATTAAATGTTTATTTTATTATACTTTATCTCCCAAAGTTAATTTTATTTATAAAATGTTGACCACTTTTCTGCCATAAAAACTCTTTGCTAAGATTTAAAAAAGTACCGTTCGATAAACCGTGCGTTTTACCTAATTAAAAAAAAAAACTAGTGTGTTTTACAGCACTCGTGCATTTTACATTACGATTACGCTCAAGTACGTAATAAGATACAATACAATATTGAAATTGGTGTAGTAAGAGACCCTTTACGAGCAAATGTGTTATAAAGCAAATAACAGGTTCAAAAGATTGATGTCTATAGGCATCGACTAGACATCTATAGACGTCGAATGCTCAAGCGCACGTTTGTAATTATTAGGGCTGCAGCTGTTTCCTGCGATGGGTGGAGTCGGCGGTTTTTTTAATAAATGTGCCTTCGTTATTGGTCGAAAGGAAGACATGTTGTTTGGAATTACAATTTTAAATTCGCCAGGGGAATAGTGGTAGTGTTGACGGCGAGAATGTTTCACATGTGTTGTTCATAATGAGGCCGTTAGGTTTTTCACTTAATAGTGTGTTTACAGGAAACTGTGACGGTCGAAATGCAGCGTTATTAATGACCTGTGGATGCCTTCCCTCATTTTTTGCACTGCCAATGCAACTCTAGACCCAGATGTTTGAACTATGCTCGTGTTTGGAAGTTCGTTCAAAATATTTTTGGAATAAGAAATGGCTTTTAAACAGTTAAAATTTTCAACAGCGACAGAATGTCATCTTGATGAAGGGATTCCATACCCACAGCAAAATAGACTGTCAAAAGTACCACTGAAATAAAAAAATCTCTCCAATCTCTCGCAAGTAGTACCTGAACCTTTGAATCGCAACTTTGAAAGCTTAGAAAATATGTAAGTATTTATTTATTTACCATAGCAATAACTCTTCAGTTTGCTTACAAACCTATCCAACAAAACTACGTAGTTACTACTGTGTCTAGAAATAACTTATATTTCATTCACAGACACATTAATTTGCCCCCGAGTCTCGACGCCGCGGTCACCTGGGTGGTGTGATCGTAGATAACGTATTTAATTTTATTTTTTAATTGTTAGCTTTTATCTTCGAAGGGCAGGCAACCCCTAATTTAATAATTTCTATTTCTGATACATTTCGGAACATCTGTAGACGATTACTCATACTATTACTAATCTTAGGATTTCGTTGGAGGAGCTTTTTGTTTTTGCGGCGTAGAAAGTTGAGATAAGATATGGTTTCAGAACACTTTAGTTCTGGCTGTTAAAGCTGTCGTTACGACTGTAAATTCTATCTTCTTTAGTATCCCTACATACCAGCATAGAAAATAGGATCAAATTTAATTTGTCATATAAATTAGATGTCATAATTTTGCAGTTGATCCAGCTTTATTAAAGGCAACATAATAAAAAAATGCAAATTACTATAATAGACTCTATTAGCTGACCCATTGGAAAGTATTTTTTTTTACATTTTAACCCATGTTACAAAAGTCGAGTAGTGTTTCTGAAGGTAAGTTTTAAGCATATTGTAAAACATTCTACCGTTCGACGCGGCATGGTGCTGAGTTGAGGTTTCAGACACGTTACCATCGAAGATTCTCTTATGTTGATGAAACTTGGTAGCCCTAGAGAAAACAAGTCGCAATAAGGCGCGAACTGAAGCAAGGCATTATAGAATATTTTAGATTTTGCATTGATTTTCATCAGTCAACAAGATTATCCTTTACGGCTAGACTAAAATCTAAAGATCATCTATAGACGTGCTTCAAGTCACCACCGAAAGATAAAACGCATTGTGTTTAAGTAAATATCGCTAATGCTTCTGTTAAAATGTCTGACTCATAAAAGGAAGCTGTTTACTTTACTATTTGCATTTCGAATATTTGAAGATCTACGTTTTTTGTCCTAAAGCTTTTAGGGATGGTATTTATGGCTTAGCGTATCAAAAATAAAATCGAAAGGGTGCAGACGCAAAAAAACAGACGGTTTTTTAATGCAGAAGACTATGTTACTAATATTTTATTAGACTGCAAATTGAATCTGAAAGGATCTTAGCTATGGTTATCTAGAAAGATATTTTTAAATAAGTAGGTAGAGATCGATCGAGTACCAGTTTTATCTTCAATACCACAGCTATTTACTTCGCACTATTGGAGAAAGTACAATACTAAAATTACCATCACAAATAACTGAAAGCTAAAAAAACTTTGATCAAACGGTATCATTAGCCTATTGATCGTGTAAATCGCATTGTGGGAACTTCGGACATCTGGCTAAGCACGCGCCATTTTTAATGTGATCGATAGCCGACCAATTACTGGTACAGACATAATATGTACTGGGTAGAATATTTTACTGTAAGTGTAAAAAAACCTTCATATATACGCTGTTATCCCTTAAGGGAAGGAAGGCAGATCGTCAAGGACCTAAACAAGGGTCGTCCTGCCACGTCAGACAAGTTTTGAGGATTATTTCAGATAGATATACAAAACCCTCGAATTGATACTTTCGAATCCTTTGGCTGGTTTTTTAGCATGCCCGAGAGGAGGAAGCAGCTGGCATATTCTATGTTTTTCTATAATTTCCAGCCACCGTGTAAGAAAGACACCATTGTATAAACTATGTGGTCAAATTAAAATTTTTATTTGGCGGAACAGTCCACTGCTGTGCTGTCCATTGGGTCACTCCCGATCGGGGGTATTTGCCATTTTTTGGCAGGTTAGGATTGGTGAGCACATTGCAAGAGAAACGCTGCTACGCGCTTCCTTCCTTGAAAATATCACTTATGCGCCTTTTACGACACCCACAGGAAAATATGGCGTAATGCTATTGTTATTAAATACCAATCAGGCAGTTCCAATCCAACTAACTAAATATAGGTAAATAACAAATAGTAATTTAAAAAGAAACCATAATAATAATAAAAAAAAAACCATCTCTACATTGACTTTAAAGCACCCTTTTTAAACCACAGATAAGATATAATAACAGAAACGCCGAAAATACAACATGTGTTGTAGTGGGGTTGCACTTGTCACAGAAATATTAACTACCTAGATGGGATTGAATAATATAATATGCTGATCAGTGCAACGCATTACAATACCTAGTTCGTTAAAACCGACCCGAGGGAGGAAAGGAACAGTAAATCTGTGGAGATACCTTAGCAATTTTATAAGTATTTGACCTAGAATGTAGGTTTTCTCTACTAGATTCACACATCTACATCTAGGTCCAAGATATTTGATTATAATTTTGAAGACAGGATTCTTAGTAAAATAAAATGTTTAATCAAAACTATTTTAACTTTGCGACTATTAATTTTTAACAGGATATCTAAGATTAGGTATAATATTCATGAGTTCTAGATTCATAAACAGTTAAATTTTGGACGACCTTGTAATAGGCATAATGGCGGCAAAGTTTTCAATTTCAGTGCCAGTGACCCAATAATAAAAAATGTAGAGTGTATCATGACGCCCCCTCTACTATTCCCTCTTCCGCGACCCACTGGGTCTCCCTTTACATTTGGCCGCAAACAGGTAGGGTTGTCATGGGTGATTTTAAAGTTCGTCTGTGGAACGAGTTCAACTGATGAAATTACGTCATATTTTTTAGCTATAGTTGGCTACTTTCCAACTAGTCAAATCAGCAACTTATTATGAAATGTCAAAAACGCTTTTTGGTATGAAAATAGTGAGTTATGACGTCACATTTTAGTAAATATTGACTACTCAAATCAATAACTTATATACTTTTAACTCGATTATTAAAATCTAAATGTGCATTTTTTTTTTAAATGATGAATGAAATCCACAATATTTTTAGCCATCTGTTTTAAGTATAAAAGTTTTGAATTTTTTAAGCTACCCAGTCAAGTACCCAATTGTGACTGTGTTCACGAGCAGAGCAACATCTAAAATATTTGTTAGGTGATTTTAATTCACATATAACTTCTTTTAACGTATTTTTTCCTAAAGAAATATATTTTTCTTGAGTTCTGTGATAGTCTGTAGTGTTTCTTTGTATTATTTAAAATATTTAGTTGATTATGTTGCATTGCTCTATGTTTTAGTTAAAATAGAAAATAGTTAATTTCAGCTTTTTAAACTACTGCCAAAGTTTAGTTTGAATATGAAGTGAACGTGAAGCAGATAAAATACGAACGTGGACCAGCCCTACCTAGTAACTTCTAGTTTTCCATGTTATTTTTTTATTCCGGTCACGGTCCTTGAATTACGTAATTAGCGGTAGCTTATTGGGAACCGGGGTCCTGTCGCTTTCAAACCTGCTAAACTACTACAAAGAATAATAAAAAAATACAATTTCTACTTTCCTCGTCTAATTAATCCCTAATTCTGTGCTCATTCGTCGTGACCTTTATAATAATTTGTTGAAGGTTCACCAAAAAGGCCGCACGCAATTTTCTCAATCGTAACAGCATCGCGTGCACTTGTTTAGTTAATAAAAAAATCAATTAATAACAAGTGGTCACAAGTTCACAAGTGGCCCCATCGTTCATTTTGTAACTTTTATTTTCGACCCCTGGTAAAACCACCCCTATAAATAAAACGCACATTTGGCATCTGAACACAAAAGATTAAAAAAGCGACTCGTAAAAAACATCCGCGGTTATCTATTAGTATCTAGTTAGAGTTACACGTACAGATGTTACAAAAATAATAATCCGGTCGTATTGCGTTTCGGCACGAAGAAGACTTGTTGGGAGCAAAAAATGTTTCCTTAAAAATGTTACCTACCTGGGGATACTCGTAACTTGGTGGGATTAGTTCCGTTAAACAAATAGCTGGAAGTTGTTTCTAGTGGGACTGGTAGTAAAGTTTTGTAGCCACTGGAAGTGGGAAGGGAAATTAATTTAGTGTCATACTTACTTAGCAAGTGGGTAAAGTAGAGTCGCCTGTCGTAAACCAGTGGTATACTAATGCGGCGAGCGTTTTGGGAACTGACTCTACAAAATATATCTTTGATATACATGACTGCTTGACGCTTTCAATCCGGAAATTTTCTGGAGAATATCAAGCAATGTATACCTAAGTGATACAAATTTGTAGCGCATTTTATGTCAATCTACTTCAGACCATAACTTTCAGTAGTCTCATCTTGTGGAGTATTCGGACCGTTGTTGGTTTACCGACTTCCGGATGGTGTTTATGTATGAAGTGATCTTAAGTATTTTACGTATTTGTTGATTTTACCATAAAAAGTTTAGATTTCCAAAATTAAATTAAATTACTTAGGCAGTAACGTAGATAGAGTATCGCAACTGCCAGATTTATTAGAAGACTGCATTCCTTTAAAAATAGGCACCTTGGGACCTTTTAAATCTTAGAGAAATCAATATTTTGAATTGAGAACAAACTCATTGTAGTTTCAAAATGCGCAACCGCCCCTTCTCTTTCATCAGGTCCGGCGATTCGCGATCGCAAAGTATACCGTGGTACAGGTGGGCTCTTCTCGCACGGCGTCGAGTTTCAATCATTGTGCACCGATCGAACCTTTCCGGCCGCAGTCGGAACTTGGCAGTTCAGAATTCATTGTCCCTACCCACATTAATTGGCCTCAAACGGCCTCAACCTCAGACATTCAATATGGCTGAATTAAAAAAAAAAAACAGAAAAAGGCGCCCAAAGCTCGCGCATCCGCGCTTCAATGGCTGTGTACAAACTGTAATACGATATTTTGGTTTAGTAAGCGATTCAGCAGATGGGTGTCACAGGAAGCAACGAATTTGTAGCTACTGCTTAAAGACTACACTGACTGTCTTTTTACTTGGTTTTTTCTAACCGTCTTTATTTTAGGGGGCCGTAATATGAAGGGGCGAACCCAACTAACAAATTATCGGTATTGTATTCCTTCCTCATTTATCTGTATGATACATAAATATAAAGCAAGGCGAAATGTAAATCCTGATACTTATTATTTTGATTTTATCTATGAATAGTTTGTTGCCATAGTTAAAATAAATATTTATAAAGTTAGCACAAGTTGGAATAAATAAGAGCTACTTACATATTTCTTAAGACATAAATAACACAAGATTTATATGAATACGGAACCCATATTGCGTAAAATGCGGTCGCATTTTGAAATGCCTTATTTAGAATCTCAATTCTTTGAATTATTGGAAATTTGCTCGTGTACCTAGTTATTATAACGCAGGTGCGGATCTAAGTTCGGTGTTGTGTTTCAAAAACATCAGAATATGGTACAGTCAGCTACATATTAAGAAACAGTTTAAATTTAGACAATGCTGCCGATTCCGTTGCGGACAAAACTTAACTTGTTTTAATTTGGTTCTGTCACTTTATAAAATTTGAATAAAATAGAGTCAGAAGTACCTATACTATAGCTAATTATATTTCTGTCAAAGTGACATACAACTCTTAAAATAAAAGGATACCATCTAGCATGCCATCTTATGTATTTAAGACGTGTGACATCACTTTGACAGTATTATAACCAGCTGTTGCGAGAGCTGTTGTATTTCTCTCTATTTTTTAGAAATTGACAGGATCAAACTAAAATAATCAAGTTGTGTCTACGACAGAATCGCCACCAATAACCTCTATCGCAAAGCCAGATAATGACTTTGGTATAGCTCTACACGAAGTTGACCGTACGTAGCTTGCTCAAATTCAGTATGGAAAGTATCAAGTTTATTTCCTAGTATACAGTCAAGTACTTTGTTTCTCTAGAGTGAATTCAAATTTATTCTAAGCAATGTTGGATACGATAATGTTCTTCGTAAAAAGAAGTTCGTTTTGAACATTTGCTAGTGGGTGGTTACACGTACTGAACTCTTTCCATACTAAATTGTTCTGATTTCCTCATTGTAATTTGTTAATATTATATATTTAATGCTGGAAGTATATAGAGTAACTTTTTCTCTTTACCTACTTAGAATAAGGTACCTAGTGCTGGTGATAGCAAACCAACTTTTACCACAGAATAATAACTAGTAACTAATGAAATTCAAAAAATATGTTCTACCATAATGTTGTCGATCAGCTTATTGATAGATATGTTTTCCAAAGGTCGACCAATGTTCTTAGAGAAAGATTCTTAAAATGAATCACATATAGGTACCTAGTTTTAAGGTAGTACAAATGTTACCTTATTATAGGTTATATATGACCTTTCTGTTTTGCTCAGTTAACTTAACTCGTAAAATATGCAGAACGTCAGCAGACGACCGCTAACTCACCCCCAATCTCCATATTTACCTCACACGAACACAGCTTGAGTAGAACCCTTAGGGTTTCAGTTTCAGCGCACTACTTTGTTAGCAGTCTCGATAATAGAGGGCGTTGTATATATCTGAAACTCAACTGAAACTTTACTGCTGAAAGAGATAGTGACCAACTGTTGATTCTGAACGGTCTATCTCTACGTTTGTAATTCAATCTGAAGATAGGTTCTAGGATGTATCTTAATTTAGGTATTTTAACTGTATGTGGAGTCTTCTTATAAAATAATCATAACAAATAGCTTACTTAAAATCAAATAAATATGACAACTTACTTTAATGACACATGACAATAAGACTTTATATCTAGTCTAAGGACTTGGAGAACACCTTTCTTTTTCATTAAATAATGTAGGTTAGTATAATATCAGATCAGTCAGATTGTCAAAAGTTGTACTTAGTTCAGGTGGGTGGCGTTTCATATGACCAAAATTATCGTTCTCCAACAATTTTCACGATGAAATAATAAAGCACGGTCTCACGATGCGGCCATTGCGCTTTTTCCGCGCCTTATGGGGTTCCAAACAAATAATTGTGCCTGCTCTTCGCCCATATTTTACACTTTAATAGCTCCCTTAAAAGAACTCGTCTTTAATTGCCTAATCTTTTACAACGGCGATAGGTGGCCCTCGGAGTAAACTCTATAATAGCCACATGATGGCTTGCTTTTATTGGGCCCGCTGTATTGGCAAATTAATTAAATTAATCTTTTATTTTCTTTCTATAACTGCTATAGATTGGGTATCCAATAACCGCTAGCCGTATGTGCAAGAGTTTATGTTTGAACTCTTTCTCGACTCCCTTTTATTTTTATTTGACGTAACTTTGATTTGTTGCCCTGTCTATGTTAGAGGGAACCAGCGAGTTTATCTATCCTATGCTTGTGCTTGGTGCTGGATTTTGAGGGGTTTGTTCAAGGAAAAGAGTTTAGAAAATTAATTTAATTTATATAATGTCTCAGTAAGTAAGGCCTAGGGGCAGCCATCGCAAACCCGTTTATAATCGTTTACTTTTTTCGAGTATCAATCGAACATGGATTTCAAATGTCAAACATCTAGGTATTAGCGATGCTGAGGCATATATTCTAATCATAAAAGTTGGAATAAGTTTATACTATGCTCATATTATAAACAGTTTCGAAAAGGCTTAGAAGAATTTAAACAGACTTATAAAAAGGTAAAATTAATTAAGATTCACTCCGGGCGACTGAGACAAGTAGGCCTAGACGCCAATAATAAACAGGATTTGGACGTTATGTGTCAGAATAATAATGGTATTTTAGTTAATATTTAAATTTATACTTTTAATTTGTTCTTAGTCCATAAATATTTGGAGATCACAGCGTCTATAAACGTCGTATTTACGGCGAGGTGTTACAAATACATGGTGTATTTGCATTTTAATATAATTTGAATAAATAACGCAGTTGACACATTTGGAACTTGTACTGTTCTAAGATCTGTTTTAAGCATAGTGTAAATACCCCCCATGGCGCACTTTACTTGTCGAACCACCATAATGATGAGTTTATTACGGTTTTATTAGCATTCCACTGAATAAAGTTTTTTTTTTTCAAGGTAGAGTTTATGAATGACAAATATTATTTATGTGTACCAGTTTATTATATTTGATTGCCAAAATATAAATTAGCTTCCATATTTACATTCCAATATTATGTTTTATTCTTTATCAACACTGTGTTTTCGTTTTCGAAATCTGTCATTAAATGTTGATCAGAAACTAAACTCTTCAAGACAGAAATTCCGTAATTTATTATTATAAAGGAGGATTTAATTGTTTTTATCATTATTAAGTAGTACATTGTAAGGGACAGCATCCCACAAAATAGGGGTAGTTCAGTCAACAAAACTGAATGACTTTTACCAAGAAATTCTTACAGGAAAAAAATTATGGTGAAGTCAAATTTATTTTGATTTCCCGAAAAAATCGTGAACGTTGTTCAGTTTAATTGACTGATAGTATATTTTCGTATAAAGAATAAGGAACATCGCCCACTGTGCGTGCTTATCTCACAACTTGTCGAGAGGGACATAAACCGAGGATCGTTTTGTACCCGTGTACCGCGCGGAGCTGCGGCAGATAACTGCAATGTGAAATTGATAAAACGGACATATTACTTATGTGATGTTTTGATAAAACGGACATTTTACTTAAGTGATATTTTGATGACCCGGAACGCATTTACCTACAGATGTTTTAAGGCTTGTATCTTTAGATAACAGAAAGACGATACTTTTTGCAAGGTGCCTTGTGTTGTCTCTACATTTAACTGATAATGCTTTCGTAGTACTTCGTTTAAACCATGGTTACTGCGATTTGCATGTGACTGTTTGTAGATTTTTTCAGCTTCAAGTGGAAGAATATAAAAAAATAATTTTATAGCAGAATACCAAGTTTATCGTTGAGTGCGGTCAGCTCATAACTGGATAAAACTATTTTCGTAGCAATTTGCTACAAACAAGTATGAGTATTTCTACGGCTGCAAAAACATACATTGATGATTTGTTTACAAGTAAAAGTTGTATTGAAGTACAAACTTTCGATCTGTGCTCGCTTTGAAAATAAGATTGGCGAGAAGAAGGCGAGTAGAGCAGCGCAGGCGCACGCGGCCGTTCCCGCGCCATCTCGCCTCAAAGCACCGCCATGTTTGCATTTCGATCCGCAAGGAACCTGTGTTTAAGTTGACTCGGGAATTATATCGCAGCGATTAGTGTAATAACTGGTTGGCTCGCGAGCCTTTTTCTTGTTTCACCATGCGCTTTCACTTCAACATCCCTCGCGCATCGCGGATCGGCGCTGCGATGTCGATTCAAACAATCGGCCGCATTGTTTTCCGCGCCATAAAATTTGCCCAGTTATTTTATGATTGCAACTTTTTTTTTCTTCCTTGTCGGCGCAATTAATCTTTCATTTTACTCTTGCACTCGTTGCTCTGACTTATACTGGTATTAATTGAAAATTATAATAACCGCAAAACGTTTAATGACCGCCTCGTAACAACTGAGCGGGTCGCCCGTTCGTTTCCAATAAAACCTGCGTTCCTTTTGGCGCCGATATTTGTGGCGAACGGATTTGAAAAACGGAACGGCTCATTTCAAACGACCAAAATGATAATGCATTGCAGTTGGAAGATTGCATGGTGGGTTATTTATGTCGGGTGCGATGTGAGTGTGTGCGCCCACCTTTATTTAAATCGGTGTTACGCCGAGAGCGAAATTTAGGTATGAGGATTGATTGCTCGCTGTAGCACCTTCGCGCTGAGGTGATGTAGCGCGCACGCAGTAATGTAGTAGTGCGTGTTGCATTGTCTCGCAGGGGAATAATTATTGATCGTACCGCATAGTCGCTTGTAATTGCATGTGCGGCCGAACGGAGCCTTTATAAAACTCGTTGCAAACCGCACGGAATGTAAACCAGAATGCTCCGGGACATTAATGTGTATTTATTGAGAGCTCCGCGTAATGTTTTTATCGGCTGTGTTTAAGCCTCGAACGTGGCGACGCGCCGGATGTACGTAAGGATTAACGTCTTTAATTTTATTTACATGTTTAACGTTACACTATTTTGCATTGACACTTTAACTGTTACGTATATATTTGCAATTTTATCTGTGGAATAAACGTCATTGGGTCGATAGTAAAGCGTCCTAGCTTTTACAGCCGTCGCGTGGACATTGAGTTGATTCATAAGATTTGTTGAATTGAAATGTTGCAGTAATTATGAGCCGAGGCAGCTGCACCGTAACAAGTATGTGCGAGTAGGCTCAACGGCTCAAGCACTGTGCCTCGGGGAAATTAAAAAGCTAACAACGAGAACTTGAGGAGGAATTATGTTGTTCCGCTGACGGCTGATGTTTGTTGAAGCTAATTTTAGAAGCGAAATAAACGACTTCCATGCTGGACTGAAATAAAAAATATGTAGAATTAATCAGCTGCTTCTCTTCATGTTGTAAATGTAAAAGCTAGTAAATGAGTCTGAAGTTTTGGTGTATTGCAGTGAAGAAGAGGAGGGCTAACAACCCGTCACCACGTCAATAAACGCCTACCTACTTACCTATATATCAAATTGGATTCAAAATTGTGGCACACGCAAAAAGGATTTTATGTATTAGACTGTTGGCACTCAGCCTACCCCGTAAAGAATTAGGCATGCTTTTATAAAATGTGAGTAAACAATCGTCGCCGAAAGAACTCCATCGGTATTTCGTATTTGCAGTGACATTGAGTTATTTGTTCTTGGAACCAAATGTTGGGCATTTCGCTCATTTCGTTCAATTTTAGATTTCTTTCATGCTCTGACTAATTGTGGAATATTTAAGCAAATGGCGTCCCCCGATGAGCGATGGGAATTCCTTTGGGCGGCGAATGCTCAAGTTTTTATTTTATTCGTTCGTTTGAAGTTTCTGGTGAAACAGTGCGTGTCTTGTGCTAATAAAGTTACAAAGTTTGGTGAGGTGATTAATATTGAAGCGAGTATTCCGCGAGGTGATCTTGAAACTTCACGAGTTGAGAATATGGGTGAATATTTCAGCTAGCTTTACGCTGCCGTTGTCTTACCACCTTCGTTAATTATATTTTCGAAATTGACATGTTGTTTAGAAGGAACGCAGGCTGTTAATGGCTTCGTACTTACAGGTTATTTTTGAACCATCACTGTGATAAATATTGGATATAAATTATCATTGTTGATAAACAGATAACAAACGTAAGATAATATGTGAAGAAATTATTCTATGAAAGACTATGGCGTGGAATAGCTTTTACTTAACTCCATATTTAAATTCAGAACATCTTATTGTAATCCAATATAGGTTGACATTTTAATACTCTTTATTCCTATGTTTGCGTAAAAGATAGGAAAACAACAAATAGCAAATGTAAACTCAACTCAACTTTGAATAGCTCTACCATATAAACATTTAGCCCACCCAACCGCGAGCTCATCAAAGCCTCAAGGATTCGAACCCGCGTCTTGCGCAAGAGTTCCACGGTACCACCATCGCAGTTATTACCCTTTCCTTGGCGTGGGTAAATATTGATTGAGGTATAACCGAATGATGTTTCGCAAACCGATAAAGCTCAATAGTCGATTTTGTGCGCTTTATTATATTGCAAGAATTTGAAATGGCAACAATTTTGAGGTAATACAATCGACTATGGCCTAAATTCTCTCAGACAGACATCTGCAGTAAGTAAATGCTTAAGGCAAATAAGTACTAATATTGTAGATGTAGAGTCTATAAAGAAAACAGATTTGTATCTTTGAAATCGATGAACTGCATTATTGCAACATGCCATACCATGGGAATACGCCAATAGCACCTCTTTCCCTCCGGAAAACGTCACGGGTTTTGAATTTACTGTCACTTTCGCCAAAAAGAATAATTAATTTAAGTGTTGTCAAAATATGTCAAATATATTTTATCATACTTAGTTGACGAAATATAATTTGATCTGATTTGATACTTACCTACAAATTTTATATGACAAATCGGGTCAAATTATAATTTCGTCAGCTGCAGCTGTGTCTAGGTACCTACTTAGGTAGGTATTATTGATTGTTTCAGTCAGGGTCAAGGAATGATTCGATTTTTTATAATTCAAGAATAGCCAAGTACTTCAATAGAACAACTGTTTTATTTTCCACATAATTTTAGTACTCAAAGTAAGTAATGATACGAAACGGAACGCATTCAGCTCATACCCCATAATTAAGTGCCACTGTCACCATGAAAGACATTCGCACCGCCCATACAAATACAATAAACAAAGTCCTAGCAATTGTGTCAATTAAATCAAGTAGCGAGGCGGCACGTCCTGTCTCTGTTGGTAGTTGGTACGCAGATGATTTGCTTCTTAGACAATACACAGAATGAGACAGATTGGAGATAAAGTTTTACCACAAATTTTAGAGAGGAAACGATGGATAATATGAGGAGATATGAGAGGATGCTACGGAAAGATTTGAAGGTCCAACAGTATAAATAGACTGTTAAAAAGATAAAAAAAACGACACGGATTTTGAGGCTGATGATGAAGATTGGAGAAAAATGGAAGAGACGTCAAATAAGTAGGAAAAGCGTAAGGAGCAAAGAAGATGGTTTGTGTTGATCCTTACCTAGAATACCTACCTACTGATCTACCTAATATAAATTCGTACGTATGAAATGCTCTACCGACCATATGGAAACAATACAAGTGTACTTTAGTTTTATAAAAAAAAAAAACTAGTTATTCACCAACAAGCGCTTTTTAATATAATTTACATTTATGATTGATGTGACGTTGCTGCAGAGTCTGCTTTGTCACGGTTCTGTGTATGGAAATGATGACAAGTTGACGTCTCCCCTTCTAATTGATCCCGAATAAATCAGGCCCGAAATGGGTCAGCTCAATCAAAACAAGCTGAACGTTGCCCATGTCAATTGCCGATCGTATTTCAAGTATTGGAAGCAGATAAATTTATGTTTCCCGTGCATGTTTTGCGCAAAGGCTGATGCGCCAATTGCAAATGCAACGAGAACATATTATTATAGTTTCTTTTTTATGTTGCGACCTAGATACTCCATAAACAAAGTTGTTCAGTTTCAGGGGCAAAATTTTATGAGAAAGTGAGGCTGGTCTTTGACGAATATTTAAATTATTAATCCTCATTTGATTCTACTAACTTTGGTTTTCTCTTGACTCCAGTCAGAGGTGGCAGTAGCAGGGAAAACACATAACTCTAGTAAAAAGCAAATGTCGTGACAAAAGCATATTTAAATAAGCGATGGGAAAACAAAACTAGGTACAATACAACAGCTTTCACATCTTAACAAGTAGCGAGTGCTTCATAAACCCACGATTTGTGCAGCCAAAGCTGGGTAATTGTAGGAAACTATTATTTCACTATTCCAAAGTGTCTCTGGACAGTTTTAAATCCATTAGGCTACCTTTGGGCTTTGGATGTCGTACGGCAATTTTCCGGTAGCTGGTTTTCGTCGCCCACACGCAAGCCGAGCGAGTTCACAACCGAAATAGCTAATAACTATTATATAAAATGGGTGGCTGAGTGAAAATTATGATTAATATCTGTTTAGGTAACGGGACTCGCGTCTGAGCGACGACGGTCATCGTTTCCCATCAAACGCTCAGGGCTGGCAGGTTTGAGAATGGTTGTATCAGGCACTTAGTTTAGGGTTGACGAGGGCCTATTCTGGATGATGCGCAATAAATTAGGTACTTTGGTAGGTATGTCAAACATATTATGATACCTACCATAAAACATTTTCTTTTTATCATTTCCATTTCATGTTCTTTTACATTTTATGATAAGTAAAATGGAGGAATCTTTTACCTATATACATACTTTTGTAGACACTAGGTTTATGTGGTATCCTCAAATGAGAAAGTTATTTTATCGCTGACTTACTTTGACTTACTTTTTACATTGACTTACTTTGATAATATTTCTAGTATAAGATGAATGAGCTAGATCTCCTTGTTATTCAGTCAACGTCAATTTTGAAGATGAAATCCTAGATGTTGGACGAAACAGTATGATGATATTTTTCCTTTTATGTTGACCTTATATTTTAAATATAAGAGACAGCTCTATCGTGATGTAGAATATCGCACGCTTGCTTATTGTCTTGCACATCTATTGAAATGTTTAGGGCATCAATTAGCCGATCCATATCGAGGCTCTCCCGACGTGATGATGAGCAGTCTTCGTCTGCCTATGTTTGAGTTTCTATTCCACTTTCTAGCGTTTCTTTGTTCTGTGGCGTTTCTGCAACAATCAAGGTATCTATCATAGGTTCATGCGTATGATTTATTAGTTAAAATGCTTTTGCTCTTGAATCCATGTATTTGATAGATTTAAAGACGAACAAAAGATATAAAGCGAACTCATCTAGAAGTAGCATTCTCCTGTTAATTGTCCGAATAATAAATCTATGTTTTGATTGCAACTTACTTATAAAGTATTAAAGGTTTGCGCAGAGTAGAGTAAACAAAAATGACTCTAGATCCCTGAGGGACAATAGTAAAGATAAAATTTTTTATTTACCAACAGAGCAAATATGTCATTCTTCTGAGCATATCAGTTAAGAACAATATATTCTGCGGACAGTGGAGTGGCATTGCGACCACTACTGAAGTAGTGACACGGTGGTGACTTCAATGGTGACATAGTGACATTTGTCACTGTTACCGTCACAGGGGACTCTTTGTTTCTTGAAAATGTTTTCGATCTGTTGAAGTGCAGATATCGGATGAAATGGCAAAGGTATTATGTATTACATATTATTATGTACATAATATAAATACTATCTTACGAATACTTCGTATTTATGTGATTGGGATTGTAGGTAAAAATCTGAAATAATATACTAAGATATTTAAAAAATAATAGTAGGAAGGTAGAGTTTAATAAAACGATGTAGTTTGTTTGCTACTTTATAGTAAGTATGTAGGTATAATAAAGTAAGATTAAGATAAACGCATAATGTGTAATATCTTTGACCCCGTTAGACAAGATAGGAGATGTAAATCCAGATGACACTCTTATCTCAGAGAAAGATGGATTTGTAGGAAACAAACATTCATTGATAACGGGATTATAATTTAAATTGAATTCATAAACGGACACTCACTTAGGAATATAAGTCGCGTTCGTTGTGACATGTTTCGGAGCATTCGGAGCTCCTTCTTCAGGCCGAATGGGGAAGCGAAGTTGACCCGACTGTGTCATGCCGCGCACTGCGGGCCTGGGCGTCCCGACCCCCTTCGCACCTAGGCCCAAGCTAGCATGTCTCACTTAATTATTAAATAGTTTGATTGGAATTATATTTGACTAACAATTTGATAAACAAATTTCTCCATCATCAGGTTTGAAATTGTATTACATTTAAATAATTATCAGCTTTTGCAAAGAAAAACAAATCTATTAGAACTAAATTTACCGAAACCCTTTCAAAGAGAAAGCATTTACTATTTCAGAAATAATTTCGCTGTAAATGAATAAATTATCTCTTACACTTCATAACTTCAAAAACTTTTACAGCTATAAATAATCACAAACATTTATTGGAGCTTAAGTAAGTAAAGCTGAAGAAAATAAATTCTAAACGATAAGTCTAAACTTTAGATCTAGGATTAAGGTAGACTGAGTGTTGTAGATAAATATAGTCGTCATCGTGAGCCGTAGAGTTTCGTAGTTATTCCGCAAATTTTGAGAGGGTAATTTCACATTTCTGCGCAACAATTTGTTCGCAGAGGTATCCATCACAGTAGTATATAGTAAAACGAAATATGAAATTGTCTACATAGATATACCTAGACCTTCTAGATCTTCGTTTGTTTTGCAGAACGTTTCGAACTCAGATTCAATTATTAAAGTCGCTTGTATGAACACATTTCACTGCGTGGTTGCTTCGTCTTCCTTTTTCCATAGTCTGGGGACATAAATAGCGGCTGGTTTGAAGATGTTGTAATAATATTTGTAAATTGATTATACCGCGTTCACTGTAAAGTCTGTATTAAGGGATCCATTTATTGAGGTTTAAAATAATAAATATGAATGTCTGTGCGTGGAGGCTTCTTTCACTACTTTGTGAGTGCATTGAGTGTGCGAGAGGATTTTGTTGGGCTTTGAAACTAGACAGTCTAGTAGTAAACTTTCGTTGTAGAAGGTTTAGAGGCACTAGTATTCATGGGGCTATTTGGCGCTGATTTCCGTGGAAAGGACAATCGCAAGGCTACCGAACCCCATCACCGCGTATTACAAGCCTATTCTGTCCTGCCAGAAGACACAACTAATAAGTTCCTTACCTCTTTCACTTAGAGAGCTTCTTCAGCGGGTTTGGTAGCCGCAGATTATGCTCCTCTGACTTAGACTAGTATAAAATGAAATCTATTTAACATAAATTCACACGTAAAGTTCTTTCATATTCGACTCTGTCCCTGTCATCTCCGAACTAGACCAGTGATATGAGTCCTTTCAAAGATTTCGCTCGCTGTTCTCTTGGCGTGATCCCCAGGCCAGTCTGGGAACAGCCTGCTAGGAGGCGGCCTGTAGCTAGACAGCCCTACATTTAATACCAGTCGACTAAGATTATCTGCAACGCTTACGTATCTCGTCGTCCGTCGTGATAGTCCAGGATGCAATGGAGAAAATCTCACTAAGTAGGTACAACAATCTCAAACAATCTCTCAATTGAACGGAAATAGCTATTTTATTTTGCTATCACACTCGAATCTCAATATTTACCATTGATTTCTCGGAGACTTGAAAATTAAAAACTGTACCTACTTACATTTTGGGTTCTCCATCGAGTGTCACACGTACACCCGTGTGTGCGTTTTATTATATTTTATTAGTTTTTCATTGTTTGCTGTCAAAAACCTCGACAATAATTGAATCATTAGCAACAAAAATCTGAAAATGTTCCCAAATATGACATAAATTAATTTCATAATAAGATAATCTTCTTGTCACTGTAATTTTTTGCTGCACTTTTTATTAAGTACAGATGTTTTGATCCAAGAACTTTTAAAAGGTAGTTTTCGTACATCATGAGACCCACTTTGCAAAGCCGGATCCCGATCTAGGATCTGTGTACAAGCTGGTAGCATAGTCTGCCGTCATTATGCAATTGAAACTTAGTGAATTATTACGCATGATAATAATCTTTTCTTTCTAGTCGCCTCATTGTACACCAGCATAGTACAACTGCTTTTCGTGGCAGCTTCCGGTATGCTGCCACGAAATGCTGGAATGACCTGCCCCCTCCAATCAAAAATTCCAAATCTATTTATTCTTTTAAACATAATCTAAAAAAACACATTTTACAAAAACAAAAGCTACTTTAGAGCAGCAGTTCTACTGACCGCCCATTTTTTCATTGTCTAATTATATAATTGTTAATAATTATATTTAAAAATTGAATGCATCACATCAATACAATCCGATCTCAAGTAAATAATACTCTAATAAATATATTGATCTCATTATAATAAATTATTACCTATACATATATTTTATTGCATGTATTTTCTTATAATATTATTTTCTATACTACCGTAGTTTATTATACTAAATTATATAAAAACATAAATATCTATAATTTATTTTCCTATCTACTGTTAAAAACCTTGTTTTGTTTAGTTTTATACTTTAATTTTATCCGGTCTCGCGGAAGACCAGCGCTGTGAAGGTGTACTATTAAAGTAGGCACCTTCGCAGCATTAAGCTGAGCTGAGACCTTTTTGTCACCCTAGGTTAAGTTTAAATTGTATAAATTATAAGGCTTAAGTTTAAGTTTCTCCCTGTAAAATGGTGACAAATAAAGATTTTTCTATTCTATTCTATTCTATTCTATCTTCATAAATAAATAAACGGCGGCTCGCCAAGTCTAGTATCTGCTGGGTTGCCAGTTTCATTTTGCAGATAAAAATATCCGGAAAGATTAAATATTTGATGATCAGTTTTTAAGCTGCACGTTTAAACTATTCAATTAGGCAACGTTTTGGAAAATTTGTGAAAAAAAAAACTAATTCTCTTCTACACAAAACATCATCATTTATAAACGTCTTTGTCAGGTTTCACTTTTGAATAGCAACAAAATGTTTTTAAGTATTCCTCAAAACTTGGAAAATTTTAAATCTTTATCCGATATTGTTGTTAATTAAGGAGTTATCGGGTTTCTCTGTATTTTCTTTCCTTTCGAAACTTCGTTGGGCCTACCAGGAAGTTATACAGCTTGTATAACTTTAACTGTAATTTCTGCTTTTAAGCATTTTGAAAAGAATTTAAAAGTTTATGAATCTTTTTTTCTTATTTTTGTTGAATGATTATTGGGTTTCCCTATTTTCCACATAACGTTGAGCCTACTTCTTCTTCTTGTCGTGTGGGTTTCGAATCGATAGACCCGATGAACCCTAGTGTCAGAGTTTAGCCTACTAACACAGGACTTTACATCTTGTATCTGGCAATACTACTCAACACTCTCTGGGCGGTTGTTTACTTTCCTGTTCTTCCTAGAAAGATCCTCTAGGCTGTTGGATTCCAGCTAAGTGTATCCTAGCTCTATAACTGCTCCACACAAGTTCACCACTAGTAGTATGAAATGTCATAGCTTATTGGAATGAACTTGTGTGGTTCTGGTTGTAGAGTCTAGGTAAGTATGCTAGCT
Organism: Scrobipalpa atriplicella; assembly: GCA_029255725.1. Lineage (NCBI taxonomy): Eukaryota > Metazoa > Arthropoda > Insecta > Lepidoptera > Gelechiidae > Scrobipalpa > Scrobipalpa atriplicella. The sequence goes on from JARACY010000851.1 coordinate 50,879, forward strand.
AGTACGTACAACTGTTCCACACAAGTTTATCATTAATAGTTGTTAGGATGAACTGCTGTGGTGATGGTTGTACTTATGATATTCAGAACAAGTTGTAACGTACTAACTCTTGGGTGGCTAATCGTGTTGTAAGCAATTACTAAGCTTAGAAACTATTGTACATGAAGTCATTCGATCGTCATGCAGGACTAAACCTTGGATACTTAAATGACGCAAGCATTATATTCTTGTTGTATGAGGTATAAATGCCAATACTACAAAATGCCACATTTGTAATTACCCTCTAGTAACACTTAGTTTTAAACTTTCGTGGTTATTTTCACTATAACTATGGGGCATTTTACGTTGTTTTTTACCGCAAATTAAAATGTTTGATGAGCTTCCGATATTTCAGCGCTGTTACAAGCACCATGATTACGAGTAAACTGAAGAAATATATTAAATCGCGGTAAAAAAAACGTTAAATGTCTCATAGTTACTGTAAACTGCTGTAAAGTAGAAATTATGAAAGTGTTTCTTTTAATTTTTATCCCAAAGTGAGACTTCATAACTTTGAATATCTTTATCATTGTTGCGAGGCTGCTTTAAAATAAACTTCCTGGTTCTATTAAAAAAAGGTCAATGTTTTCAGTAAATAAAGTCTCGTATATATATTCGGTACAGACAGAACAGGATGGTGCCCGCTCTCGATTGTTTACATTGTTTGCAATATTGCTTCCCGTGGCGCACCAACGCCGGAACAATGTATGTGGTCTTTTAATTAAAAAAATAAAAACACCCCATACACAACGCACACCCAATAAAACGCAGCTTGCGTTAATTAATATTTACGGTACAAAATTGACTCACGACCGAACAAATAAGCTTCAATACGCAATACAGGTTCACGAAAAAAAAACTTTAATTACTAATCACTATAAAGCAAACATTCAATTTACAAGCCCAGTTAATTGCGTTGGTCCGCATGATGGTAAGTAAAAAGTCGGCTAAAAAACCGTATCTTAACTTATTTCTTAATTATAGAGCGATTCTTGGCGAGTCGAGCGAGCTTCGTGCGGCCAAAAGTTGACGGACGGCGCCTATTAAAAAGCTGAAAATAGCCTTTATTGCCATGCCACTTGCGTCCAGTTTCACAAAACAAACAATCAGCTAGCTAGCTACGGCCCGTTACATACAACTACAAATTACAAGTACACTTCGATGTACATCGCGCAGCCAGTAGCTCACTAGGAAGATATGTTGCTAATGGCCTACGCAGTATACATCGAATTGTACTTGTAATGTATAAATTGTAGTTCCATGAAAGCGGCCCCTGGTGGTCCTCACGAATGCTCTCCCAATAATTACCTACAGCGCGGAGGTTATGTGCTTATGTGCCCCACAATTTTGCGCACAAAGCACTTTGTTTATCTAAAAATCTGCACTAATTTTGTAACCACGAGCTGGCTTCATTAGCGATGAGAACAGGATATTATTGCCTATAAGTGCTGGTATTTTTTGCGAAGACTACGGCTGTTCTCCTCTGATAATGACCACTTATGTAAACCCGTAATGGCTGGATAGAAAACACACTTAAATGACTTTATGTTGGTCGAACTAACAGTGCAGTTCATATGTTCCATTTGCACATGCAACATTGAATATAATTATGTATACGTAATGTGATACTTTGCACATTTTATCATTAAAAACCAGTTTCTCGGGTCGTAGAATAAACGGCTATCAATAGAAAATCAAATCACTTCATATAGTTTGCACCTTAAAACAAGATAGAGCTCTGTAAAATACTGAAATTTATCAGCTTACAGCTATGATATTACTATTTCAACAGTTAGAATGTTTGAATTTGTCCAAGTTATTAAAACGTTGTATCAAAATATAAAAAATAGTAGATAGGTATACAGTCCAATAGCTTGTCTGCAAATTCAAATCCACTTTTTAACTCCCTGGAATCAGCTGGCTTAAGCCTAACCCCTATTGTTAGCATCGGACTTGGCGACAAACGGCTCTTTACCCTCAGACAGGATAAAGGTTCATACACACTATTAGTTGCGTGTTGCTTACGTCCAGCAAGAATCGTGCGTAAGTGTGTCATCATTGTCAGTCATAGTATCTGAATACCACGTAAAATAGTGTGCTCGCTTTGTCATCACAGATTTAAAACGATCGCTCATAAACTTTAAAAGTGAAGCATAATTCCTGCAGGGTTACTCGATGTGAAATCTAGGAGTGATGTTGGGGACCACCAGTAGCTTCAGTCTTGTCTTGTCTTGTTTTGATGATAGTTAAAGCGGTGTGACATAAGCATGACAGAAATATATCATAGCTCCAACTTAATTCACGCTCGACGCCCCACGTATGTGTACCATGATCTTAAACCCCATCGCCGTCTAATTCGAAAAAGCCAGACATATAAATTTTACCTCTAATCCCACAATTGTGTGAGGGTAAAATTGGTGTATTCTGTACGCACACGTTGCCCTTTTAGGCTGCAAATCGTCCGGCTTACTACATAATGAGTGCAGGGAGTCGGCGAAAGGCTATTTAGAAATAAATATACTCGGATTGGAAATTCTGAGGATTGTAGTGCAGAAAGGAGGACAAAGTAATCCTTTTCGGCATTGGAAGAAGTAGTTAGTTAATTTTGTATGGGATACCTATGTGATTTTTTTTGACGTTGTCGGTTATATCGATATATGGTGTGGTAGAGCTCGTCCAAGGGTAGAGTTTTGAGCAAAGGCTTTTCTCTCCCTTTCTTATTTGTTTTGATATACACATACCTAATAGGCATCATCTCGCTCTATATTTTGCAGGGTCAGATTCGTTGACGGTTGGTATAATGTGACGGATCATGTGGCAATCTTGCAATTGGTTCCAGGTGTGTCCCGACTCCGACAGACCTATTAATTTTGGCAAATTTAAATCCAAATTGAATTGATTCAAATAAATATGCAACAAATGGATAATGGTGTTTGTTCATTGGAATTGAAAACATCAGGTAGTTAAACTTACAACTGTATTTGTTTAGATTCAATACGCTAGGCTAGAATAGTTTGTACACAAATAGTATAAAAAGAATGCCGAAAATCTCAGGCAGTTTCTCTCTGTTTTCTATCTTCACCTTCGAGTGATTAAGCTACCGACATTTCTCTAGAAAATCGTAACCGTGTCTGCGATATCAATTTTGTACCAGTAATGATGAGTGCTGTGAAATTCGATACACTTTTACACCGCTCGGTTGACAGAGAATGTGAACAATCACTTTTTATAAAACTACCTTCACACAAGTTTGTCACTAAAAGCTATGACTGTACGAACAGTTCAGAAGATAACTTGCGTGGAATGGCACCATCTGCCTTGAATTTTGAGTTCCACACAAGTTTGACACAGCAAACTATGACAGTACGATTAATTTAGAAGCTAACTTGTGTGGAGGACCGTATGCCCTGTATATAGAGTTATTTGATATTCAGACCGGCCTAGAAATGGAGATTAGATTTTGTATGGTTTATAGTCACATTGGCGCACTGTGGAAAGCGATTTGCTTCGGTTTCTCCCGCGTTGAATGATTCATACAACCTTGATTGTTATTCGCATTGTATATTATGAGTTTCATAAAAAAAAACTTGCTCTTCATTTAAATTACACGGTTCGAAAAAACGGTTCTCAATAAAATTATCCTCGTAAAGGTAACATCGTTTGCAAATGATACACAACTGATTTGGAATCGAAGCTACTAAGCAGTAATTACGGACCGAATCTCGACTTCTCGAAAAGCGTGATGGCTTAAGCGGAATCGTATCAGTATCGTTGTTGTGTCTTTTTTACTAAGCGGTGTGTTTATTGTGTACAGCAAAAGTTGTTCAGTTTCATGGGTATGTGTATCGGTTATAATTATATCGGGTAGTAAGCAACAGCTTCCCGCAAATGTATAGGGGTCGCTTAGACAACGGAACTGAACAATTTTTACGAAGAAATTATTTTAGGATGTAAAACAATGTCTTCTCCATACAAAAATACCACCTCGATCAGACAATTTGTTTGGGGTAGATTTTTTTTCATTTCATGAAAGAATTTCTTCGTGTCATTTGTTCAGTTTCGTTAACAATGCTACCTCTATCAATTTGCGGGAAGCTATGTCTTTACACCCTTATTACATCTGATTCCGAAGTGAAACCTGATTCCGTAATTACGTTCCGAAACAGGGGAAGGAAAGGCTTAAGCAAAACGTATCAGTGTCGTTTGTTGTCTTTTTTACTTGGCGGCGTGTTTATCGTGAATCTTTGCCATTTGTCGGCTCTGGCCTTCTGAGTGACAAACAATAAGGGATTGTAGACATAATGCGTGCCCTGCGAGACGCTGACTCCTCTGTCTCTACCGACTACCGACTACCGACTACTGACTGCTGTGTACTATTCTAAGGAGCGTCGACAAACGGAGCGACTACGCTATCGTCTGGTTTGCATAGTCTTTTTTTAGACTTAGTTAAGATGCTTATCTGGCTCCGTAAGCACTTATTATGCCTACATTATAAGCACCTAGGCACAAAATTGTCACAAGATCACATAGCATGGTTGAACGTGCGACTAGATATACCTATAAAATGTAGGTCAGAGTCGACATGCCTACTTGAAATGGAATAAGATATGAATGAAACTTCAGAAATATTTACCTAATACATTAAGGCTCGTATTTATAAAGCGATCTAAAGATTGAGAGCAATATTGAGTGCGGATTTGACAGGCAATTTTGTACTGGGATGACATTTCTGATACGAACTCAAACTCGCTGTCACTCTTGAGAGCTGATTATAAATACGGGCCTAAGATTACCAAACAAATCAAATTAAGAAGAAGATGGCAATAGCGTAATCATCGAAAATGATCGGTAAATTGACCTCTAATATGTTTATAAACTGAAGCGCGATAAGGTACTTATATACATACTTGCCTCATGTTTATATTTATCTATCTTCATAGATATTTCCAGTAGAAACTAGTAGCTGTAAAATGTTGACAGGACATATATCTCACATTCATATATTACGTAGGCAAGCACCGGACAGCTGGGAATCAAAGAAACCATAAACTTGCAACTGACGTTTTCCAACAACTGATTATTCCTCGATTGTGGTTTGCCAAGTTGTATTCTACTTTGTTTCTATCAGATACATACATAAAAACATAACATACATTGTTAGTTATAATGTTTAGTTACTTACCATGGTGGTTTAGGTATATTTTTTGTCTCGTCTGGCATACTGTTGTCAGAGTAGTTTTAGGTGTCAAAATGGCATCAAATATTTATTACCACACACAATACAATTATTTTTATTATCATTTTATTACTCATCAAACGTTATAAAATTCAAATCATGTCAATTATTCATGTTAGTGACGAATGTTTTATTTTCCATACAAAAGACATCAACGCGAGCTTTTTCTGGCAGTGGTGTTAATAATTCAGGTATAATTTCTAAAATAATTAAAAATTCGAAAGATATAGAAATTAAACAACTCAATTTTCTACTATAAATACTTACGCGATGTAGACTCCTAAAAATTACCACGATACTGTCCAACTGATTTGAATTTGACTGACATAATAATATTTTATACCTCATAAAAATTTGGTTGCTGTATTTATGTCGCGTTCTTTGCAAGTCCTCTAAGCTGGTTAGCCATCCCTTATAGGTCCCAGTCCCAGCCAATATAATAGATTGTAATTGTGTCCTCATAAGCGGTACCGCGGTCCCGCGCAGTGGAACAGTGCGCCGCGATTGAGTCAGCGATACTCCAGCAATGCTGTAATTGACATTTACTTAGTTTTTGCCCACTACGGCGCCTGTTCTTGCGCATTATTGTTCCCTAGATTTATACACTTAAGCCCCATAAAACCTCAATGGATAGATACATTTTGTAAAAGCAAAAGACAACAATGTTGAAGTAGAGTAGTGAAGTTTTTGCAGGGATGAAGGAGACATTTTATTTAAGCGGTTGTTCAATAAAAACTCGGTTATCGTAACACCTTACTCCCCGCAAATGTGTCCCAGCTCGTAATATAAAAAAGAACAAAAGTTTAAGAGACTCGGTGCTGTTTATACGGCATGCGAGCGTTGCGTGTCAGCCGACTATTTACATGTTTTTTGAGGACTTCTAATGCTAGGCTACTGTCTTGCTTCTCAGTTTTTTTCCGTTAATAAGACTTGTTTGTTGTTTGACTCGTGATGAAAGAATTTTCAATACACCAGCAATTTCCTGGAGGATGTGATGTTAATGACGTTTTTGTTTTTCTTAAACAGATAAATATAGAGGATATTATGAGATTACGGAGCGGATCTGCATACAGCCTGAGATAAAATGCAAAAGTGGATACTTAATATTCGCAATGTGATACGGAGGGATTCCGAGAAAATTCCGCAGTGAGAAAGTATGAGAAAATGTAGCGTAAAGCTAGTAGTTTTATCAGATCTGGGAGCGTTGTGTACTATTACACTAGGTATTATAAGACTACGTCATTTATATGCGTGAAATATAATGTAAAATGTACTGTTTTCATAGGACTTAACTGAAAGAGTATACTATACTAAGGACATAGTTATACCGGGTGTAAGGGTAAGCTTCATATCAGGAAATTCTTTCATATAACGAATAAAAAGAACCCTCTCAGTTTGCGGGAAATTGTCCCTTACACCGCGTATAGATAAGATAAGGAAGCGATGTTAATTTGATTACAAGAATTTTGCGAATCTAATCCAGTATCTTTACTCTATGCGTGTATGCTAAGTAGGTAAGTAGGTTAATATTATATTTGTAGCTAAGGCCTTTCATAATAATGTAAGAATTAGATAAGCTTTTTTCACCATATAAGATAAGTTATTACATTATATTAGGCAAATTAGAATGGATAATTCTATGGTTATGCAATTCTAAAACACGCTACGTGTACATCGTTGTATTATTACATTTCATTTTTTAAATGATAATATAATAGTCATTCTATACCATACGTTTTGATTTTCTAAGGTTAATAATGATTACATTAGTTAACATGACATAAAATTCAATTGACAATACAAACGCAAAAATATTTTACAAAAGAATATAAAAAGGTAAATGCACAATTGATTTTACTACAAACATTTTGCAAACAAAATGATATAGCACGTTTTTTGCTATATCCGAATAAAGCAACAGTTTTTTGTAGACACTTTTATTACCAATATGTATGGCAAATTGGCTGACATGTTGATGGTACTCATAGAACTTGGCATCAACGGAATGAGAGGTCACCGTAACTGACCCGAACAAAAACTTGGCGAAATATTACAAACCAGTCCTATTCAGTTCATTAAAATGATTACTGGGGTCTTTATAACTACAATTTACAAATTAGAAGTAGAATATGATGTACATGACGTAGCCAGTAGAATACTAGAAAAATAACACCATAACCGCTCAGGAAATGTACATCGAATTTTATTTCTAATTTGTAGTTTTATGAAACGGGCCCCAAGTATTTTGTTCTTATTGTGTAAAGCTCCGTTCACACCAACTCGGAAAGCATCGGAGCGTTAATTAAATTAAATCGGAGTTATTGTCGGGGAGAGCCGGCACGCTGCGATTTGTCACAGACGTGCTTGGAGGACGGCCTTCGCAGCCTTCGGAGCAACACACGGACCGGTGGTGTGGTAGGTGCTTTAGGGATGTGTCAGATGAACGATAACATATTTAGGTATATGACATCAAAGAATGTGATGTAGGGCAAGAAACAAATTTAAAAACGATTGTACAAAGTTATAGTTTGACTCTACCAATAGAAATATTATCCCATTTGTTTGTCGTTTTTGTAACATCTTTTAGGCCTCACCAAGAAATGTTTGTGTTTTAAATTGGTTCACAGATGGTCTTTGCAGCCTTTGCGGCGACACATGGAGGAGCTTTAGGTAGGTATAGTTATCGATCAGATGGACGACATAAAAGATAATTGATGAAAACATTTGATATCAGAATTAAGAACGACTTAATAAAATTGCAGTTTGTCTCTACCAAAAGTTTTTTTAATTTTTCTTATTTTATAAAACGATCCAATTGACCCAGGTGTAACTTTTTAAACCGCCTTAGAAACCTCAAACATGGATCTCTGAATGATGAGAAGAATAATCAGTATTTCTTTTCTTTTCTGCTCAAATTGGTCTGTGTGTATAGTCTTTCTTGTGCTTTACTCGACTTCTCATGTTCCCGAGATCGCGGGCCGCTGCAGCTTCCGCCCGCTATTCATCACGACATCGATTCAACATCGATGTTTGACGTATCGATTACACCGCCACGCTTTTGATGCATCCACCACGTACTGCATTGTGACAGTCAGGTCAGCTCTATCGCTATTCACAGATCTGTTTTGTAAACGAAATAGGCGATGCCAAACTATTTCTCAAATCTTTTTGTTGCGTCCGGACTTTCACGTGTATTTCTATGCTCGAGAAATGAAAAACATTTTGAATCATAACAACGCTTTACGCTCGAGAGGCCCTCAGCTCACTACAATATTTTATATTTACTCATTTATTTGTACAAGGGAACTCGTTCCGTCTAAATGAATAAAATTGATTGCTTATACAAACTGTGCGCCCAAATACTCGGCCATCACAATAAATAAGGGCTTTTGAATAAAAAAAGTAAAGAGTGGTTGGCGGCGGCGGCGGGCAGCGAGCGCGGGCCGACCTTGGCGTGCTCAGTAAGACAAGTCGATTTTATTATTTGTTTATACACAACACTACCTGTTCACGGGGAGAGGTGTGGTGCACGCACACACGCTCCCGCTGCGCCGTGTTGCCAAGTCTTTTTAGTATGAAATCGCAGGAAAATCTATTTCAAGTCACCTAAAAGTCGCCCACGTTTTTTGATGGTGAAGTAGCCTAAAATCGCCCAAATATCTTGCGAATAGCCTAAATAGCTTATATTTTAAGTACATGAGACCTATTTATTATGGCCCTGTTTGTGGATTGATCTTGCTTGATGACTCTTAGCTTTATTGCCAATGACTACTAAGAAACCTCTTGTGTTGTATTTGAGCTCATTTTGTTCGTAATCTGACCCTAATGTTGAAATAGCCTAACTTCGCCTAGTTATTTGTTCATAGCCTAAATGGCAACGAGTCGCCATCATCATCAATCTTAATTTTCAGTCGCCACAGTACCTTCCGAGATAGCCTAATGGGCAGAAAGTCGCCGCACTTGGCAGCACTTCAGCGCCCGAGCCCTCCTCACCGTCTCGCGCGCGTCGACGTCGAATCGCTCAGGCATTTTACGGCGATTTTCGTAATGAATATCGATTTATTGCACCTTTGGTATGCCGCTCGAATCGACTTTATAGACAAAACACATCACAACCATCTTTATTGAAACGCGCATGCAGTGTTGAACCAACGCTTCATTCTCCTCCGGTCCAATTAAAATAAAAACCGTAACAATGTTTACGATTAGAAAGGTTATTTTTGTTTCAAACTTTATAACAAATATTTATGGATACGGAGCGTTATAATAATCTTTTACGTTCATCGACGTTTTCTTTATGAGAATGCTTAAGTTTCTGTCGAGATATGCAATAAAGGTAGCGTTGTTAGGAAAATGTAACAAGATCCGATGGGTCTTGAAAGACGGAAGCCGCCTCTAAACGCTATAAAAATATTTCACCGCGGGCTTCGGGCTACCTGATAAGGATACGCAGTCATTTGTAGTAGCCTCGTGTTCCAGTGCGGGCGACCTTTACAATCAGCGTGTAAAATACTGTCAACATTATCAGGCTAATGTGTTCCGAGACACTTCGGAGAGATATCGACTCGGAGTTATAAAATGACAAAGGTTTTTTCTTGACCACCTCCTGATTGTCTCGACCGCGCCGTATTCGGATCGGATCGGCCCATTAACATCGATTGAGACAAAAACACGAAACGATTCTCAAATTAGTTTTACACAATTGGACAGACTGTCATCATCAAATTGACAGGTGCACGTAATTTTTAAAATTAGGAGTTATGGACAAAAAACGTAATCGTATTCCTAGATGCATCAGAATAGTAAAGTAAAGGAGAATAAATAAAATAAGAAAACGTTTGTTTTGCTTTACTGAAATCATATTTTGGTAGGCTCTTATCTAGAGTCTGGTATCCAAACATATTTCTGAGGCAGCAAAATGTAACTACCTACATATTCTTTATAATTATTTCTCAGAATAAGTAGGCAGTAAACGGTCTCTTGCAAATCGTGTTCAGATTCAATCTTCAAAAATCGGAGCACGCTGATGATAAACAGCTCGGCGCTAATAAATGGCTCTCATCCGAACCGAACCTTTTTTGTCTTCGTAAATACTGTAACTTCGTGACCTCTGTTAAAATCACTGTTGCGATTATATCCAGTGATTTAGATGGGCCATTACTGGGTCGCCACAGATGGGTCGCTGTTGAATTACGGTCTTCCCGTTGTTGCTTTGTTGATTTTACCAGCGCGGTAATTATGAGATCATGTTCCGTGGTTATCTATTGATTTAGAAGTCCAAGTCTCAATTATGAGTCATCGATTATCGGAGGAATCGGGAGAATTATGTGAGAGGGTATCATCACGGCTTCCTCCAACACTCGTTCATTGACCTGTTCTAAACTATGAATTAGCATTGAAGCTATAAATCTCTAGAGTCAAACATAATGTGTGGGCAGTGCGTTGTTATTCTTGATTAAGATTTCATAGCGGATTGTCTACGTTTTTACATCATCTCCCAATGTTTCTTTTTCTTTAAATGTATCATCTTTATTTGTATTCTATGACGAACACATTGTAGCAAAGGAACTAGTCCTAATGCCAGTCCAATGTAAATTCTAATACGAGCCGCGTCCTAATAGCCCGCGGGCATAAATTCTTGGTGCAGTGCGCGGCAGGCGGCAGGCGGCAGTGCAAGGGTTGCGAGGACTTGCGGGCCTCAGTACAAGTGTAGCGAGTGTTCGAGTGTTCTGCGCAAGCGGCTCGCGTGACCGGCCGCCACGAAGCGCCCGCGTCTCCGCCCGTCAGTTCTCACGACACATTCTGACATTTCACTGAACAAATATAGAAGCCATTTTCCTACAAAAACTAACAAGCGGCCCAAGAATGCAAATAGCCCGCCGCTTGATTTGACAATCGCCGGTGTGTGAGTGGGATTCAAAGGTCGCGCGTTTATGTTGATTTGATAAAGATAAAATTTTACAGTTACCCATACCATTTTTTATTACCGTTTTATCAATGCCGATGATGCTAAGAATAACACCCGCTCGTAAAGCTGACAAGAAAGCGACCGCGTCAGATTTTAATATCGCTACCGGTATACGTCTATTTTTCGGAGTCTGTATACGAGAAACTCAATCAATGCCCATGAAATTTACAAGGCAGATAAAATTTAATTTTATGTTTTATCGATGGGAGTGCGGATGTGTGCGTGCGTCTGTACCTACACAGTAATTATGCGGCGGATCGGCGCGGGCGCAGCGCCGGTGGTCCGGTGCCCCCCGACCCACCTCGCCGCCCCGCGCCGTGCGCCTCGCTACAGCTTGCTACACCTGGGAACTCGCGACCGGACACTCCGAAGGATACTAATACTGCTCCACTCCAGACTCTTACATATTTTACGCTGTTTATCCGTATTGTTTGCTTAGAAGAATAAAAGCTATGGCTCTAATTTCAGTCGTGCTCACTCCGATTTGAAGTGTGAGAAATATCTGTAGCAGATTTCTGGTTTGTGTGCTCGGCGGCGTGCTATGGTCCTTTGTCTGCTTTTATTTGCCTGTCAGTCAAGGCACCTCGGTCGGACGTGTGTTGAGGCACGACAATGTGCCTCTTTGTCAGAGGCTTTAGCGACTTTACAACAGTAAATTTCGTTGTCATGCATAAAACCATGTGTTTATATGGACCGATGGTCTTCCTTCATTGTTGTGGAGATAGACGCGAGCTCTTCCCTAAGAATAAATAGCTATGCTTCGCTGTTTTTTGTCTTAGTTAATTTGAAAGTTTGCTTTTGTATCGACAGATGAGCTTTCCAGTTCGAGTACGTGTGAAATCGAAAGGTTTTAGAAGGTGTGCGTGCTTTCTGAATCTTACAGGTTACTGAATTGTTCTCTACAGTTAGAAACTCTACATTACAGACTTCTGTTTTACGCCGTGGTTTTACGATATTAAATACCTTACACTAACATTGGGCCACAGTACGGTTGAACACAGTGAATACAGTTATATATTTCTGTTCCCTTTCATCTATATTTATCTATTTTTTAGGTAAACAAACAATATGATTATGCTTGACTTCAATCATCTAACCTTGACGAATGGCTAATTTCTAAAGAGTTGTCTCGATATTTTCCCTATTTAAAAAAATATGACTCAGACATTATAAAAATAGCTCCAAGATTCTTTTTTGCGAAAGAAACTGCATCTATTAAAGACAAAACAGGAATTTTTTACGGCTGCTTTATTTCTTCACTGTCAAAGAGTAATAGTTTCATCCGAAAAGGGCTGTAACTCTTTATTTACCGTCATATTTATAGTTGACATCTTTAACGTTTGCAAAATCAACACCGTTATTCGAAGGTTTATTGTTTCCACCTAAATTGGCGAATCCTTTCTTCAAACTTAACAGTTTCTTAGGATTTATATAGGGCAATAAAATTTGCCGGTGCCCTTTAAGGGTCTTAACGGTCCCTCAAAACAATTGGCAATACTTTCCTAACGGGCTGTTAGCTATTCATCTTTTTGTTCTCGAATTTTGCAACTCTTTCTGCCTTTTGTTTTTTTTCTGACGTAATGTAACGGGTAAGGATGGAATCCTTTGGAAACAGTTGTTGTTTTTCTTGTGATGTTTATGATTGGCAACAATTTGGTCCCCGAAAGGGATACAAAGTTATTGGAAAACGCAATTAAAGGACATTACTAATGTTTTTTTTTGTCTTTTTGCTTCTTTTTGTCTCATATGTATAGATAAAATGCTACGTAGAGATTTTGAAAGTGGAATGCATTATTTTGAATTAAGTAAAGACAACTTATATAAACCGATACAAGTAAAACATAAATCAACACAACCCATAATAAAATCAAAACAAGTGCGCTTCCTTTCGGAGACGGCCAGGAATGCGGTGTCAGAGACAGAGATGGTGAGATGGTGCCGATAAGCAGTTCACAGTCTTTGTAGGAGATTCATTGCGAATTGACAGTGTCTAGCGCGCGCCTTGTGACTGGTGTTGGCTCTGTATGTCCTGCGACGCCTTTGCCAAGGACCGCGAAGAGATTATAGACTAAGAGCTAGTCTTCTACCTATCGAGTCAATTCCGGAGATTTTAATGATCAAATGGCAACAGAGTTTGAATAATTAAGAGTTAATAAGCATTACAGTTATAGAGTAAAGAGATTTTCGAATATAGTAGTTTAAGACGCAGACTACTTTGATCTCGAATAATGATTCCCAGAGAAAATAAACAATTAACTTTATAGTATTTCATTTTGATATTTATTATTCAGCGAAAGAAACAAAAGCGATATCCGGCAACATAAAAGAAGTAGAAGTTTTTAAAATAAGTATTTTACTTGAATAAATAATATATTTTTACTTGACTCTACAAGATGCAATCAAATTTTTATGAAGTAACAAAGGTTCTAAGCAAAAACATTACAATATATGCCACTAGCTCCTAGACTATTCCTATGGCCGCTTAGAAAACAAGCTCAGATGATCAGATTAGATCTTCATCGCGATTTTACCCCTTTTCAAACAGGTTTAAAGATTATAGGGGGCATGGTTCAAAGCATCGCTATTTTATATCAATATTTTATTATATTTAGACTATAGAGCCGTCTGTCTATTTATTTTTACACACCTCTGCATTATTATATCAACATAATGTATCAAGGAACTTGCGTTTAAAGCAAGAAAATAATCCCAAGGGATTTAAAGTTGTATGGAAATCCTTAATAGCCCAAGGGTTATTATGTGATTTGAATTTGGAATGTCATGTGAACTACTAAGAAAATAATTTTCAGAAAAAAAAAATATGGCTGTGTGTGTATTAAAACTGTTGCCACACTCGCCTTCTGCGCCTCCCGGCGAGTGTAAAAAGGCTGTATGACTAGTTATCTGTATGTGCTCTTTGCTTTGTATAAAAAAAAGAAACTAAAAAAAAGAAAACGCGGTTTGATTTTGCAAAAGTTTTTCTCTCATTGATTATTACTTCCATTTCGTAAATTGTCGAGTGAAATTAATATTTTGACTCCAGAAGACATTGTGACTAGTATTTTATCGTATTTTGTTATTTATGTTGAATATGTTAAATACGATCAATTCGTTTTTTGGAAAAATACGTAGGTAGTGGATTGTGAACGTGAAGTGTAGTTCAGTGAGTGTGAATTGACTTTCGGATCTGTTGCTTCTGGTATGTTTTCAATATTTATTTATGTATCAATATTACATGATTAGGTATATTTCTGAGCTTTATTATCTTACAGACGCCTGCCACCGTCTAAGTAATCTGTGCAGTAGGTGTGTAAAATATAGTATGCTCCTCGGGAATAAATGTGTCTTCGCCTTGGGCAGACTTGAATCCCTCGCTACATTCAGGATTCTTGTCATAATTCCCTCGCTTCGCTCAGGAATTAAAGATTTAATTCCCTCGCTGCGCTCGGGAATTAATCCTAGAATCCTTCATTCCGCTCAGGATTCAATATGCTGCCCGTGACGTTAGACACTGCTTTATTCCCTCGTTGCCTAATATACTATTACAGACTTATTCGATCAGAATTGAATACAAATAGTTGATTTCTGCCGATTTATAGTTGCTTGGCGTAGGCAATTCGAATTGAATGCGGTGATGAGTCATTTTGAGTATTTAGGTTATGGCAATATTTTGGTATAATATGAAGTAAGATTCCATTATTGATGCCTATAGAAACGTGTATTGTATTTTGATAAGTATCGATATTTATAAATATGTATATTTATTGTATAAAATATTTTTTTCTGTATCTACTATCGTAGAATACAGGTAATAATTTCGTTTCATATTTACATATTTTTCTTCTACCTATCAAATATGTTTGACATGAGATTATGAAAATTATTGTTTTCAAAGTGCTCATCATTGACTACGATTGACATCGTCAACATCATAAAATATCGTCAAAGAACCGCAAATGACAATCAAAAACTCATTAGTTAATTAATCGATCACATTATTTTCTAAAGCAGTAAGCATCATTCACATCACATTCCGTATGGAGTACAGTAATTTTTATTTCTCCACTAAAATCCAAAATAGCGTCTCGGACAGAATCCTCGCCACGGGGTCATAAAAAATTTAATTGTGCTCATCTATATCTGTGTTTTATATCCTCTCTTGCGGTAAGGGTGCACTCAGCGCGTCTCCTTATGGTACAGTCAGGTGGAATACAAATAAAAAAAAATACTGTCAAAGATGCCTATTTGACAGTTGATTGACGAAAATTTTAGGTAGCTACAGAATGTAATTCTCAATGATTGAAATCGAATTATACAGTGGCAGAAAAGTTTCAAAGTTGACTTTACAGTGCAATGCATTCTAGGCATTATTTCGAGACTGGAAATTTGACACAATTAATAGCATCCTAGAAAGATTGACCTGAAAATCAGCCTTTGACGTGTTTTCTGTCATCTCTCCACACCATCACTTTCAGCTATGAGGATCACGATATTGTTATGACAGTGCTATTGATTCATTGAGGGCACGACTTAACTAAGTCTTGACTAAAATTATTGCAGTCCCTTTCTGTTCTCTTATAATACAACATGACAGATATAGAGTTACGGTGTTTTGCACCTACGAATTGCTACCAATATTCTTAAAAAGTATATTAGTATCCTAAAAAATCCTAAATCTGTACCATAACTTAAAAATAAAAACTGACAGGAATGCTTTTCTCTCCAACAGTACCTGAAATGCTCCATAAGAAAAATAGAACGTGATTTCAAAGAGTATTATCATAGCAATGTTTTGGTTTACCGTTTACCTTTCCTGTTGGTTTTGGTTGGTTCATTAAGTTTATACTGAGCGGTCACTCCGGCTGCCGAAGTGCCGACAAGTCTTTGGCAAACAGTTTGAGAATGGGATTTGGAGCTGTCAATAATGCTTCATAGAATAGAAGGAGGATTAATTGTGGATTGGTGGGTTTGAGACGTTTACAGAGGTTGTAGTAAGGCTCGTATTTATAAAGCGATCTCAAGATTGAGAGAGATTTGACAGAGAGTTTTGTACTGAAATGACATTTCTGATACGAACTCAACCTCGCTGTCACTCTTGAGAGCTGATTATAAATACGGGCCTAAGACTCGTGTTTCTCTCTGCCTTCGTGTTTTTGTTGGTTGTAGAGTCGACAAGGGGCCGATGAAGTTTTTTAAAATTGTCGTTAAGGCCTTTGATATGGTGTGACCGAAGGACCGAAAGCTTCTTCTCAAAGCACGAAATTATCATTTTTATCAGACCGTCTGTAGATTCAACCTGTACTGTCCTTACCAAACAGGTAACAATCTTGCAAAGGTACTTTTATCTCCTTCGTGGGAATCGAACCCACAACAATTGAACCGAAAGCCAAAAGCTCAGACCACCACAGAGGCAGACAAGGATTAATTCTTTTAGATTCAAGTGATTTATCTTCTAGTACTTATAAGTCTAGAAATTCAGTGCAAAACGGCCAGGGCCCGCCATTAAATCTGATCTTTTATCACAATGACTAATTCCTGTCCGTTTCGCATACATTAGCATTTCAAGTGGAGGGCTGAGCTGAATACTCTGGGGAGGGAAAGAGATTTGTACGACAGCGTCTGCTTATTCTTAGAAAGGAAGTTCAGCTCCTACTTACGTACCAATGCTAAATTCTTTAAGCCCATTCGGTTCATCGTTGCATTGACTATGACATGATCCCTATTTGCCAAGAGTAAAGAAAAGTAATTCCCAGACTGTTCTCATTTATGAAAATTGGTTCAAACACTGTCTTTATGGAATAATATATCATCTGGTAGCCAAGCAGTTACCCTTTAGTTTCCATATTCCATAACATTGGGTGCAAAATTCCACAGCATCAGCTATTAATTGAACATACATACATACATAAAATCACGCCTTTATCCCTAATGGGGTAGGCAGAGCAAAAACGACCGAAACATAGGTCGTTCCGCCACGTCTGACAAGTTTTGAGGGTTAATACAGAGATGATTATATGTATACTGCTATAGTGACAGGTTGTCAGCCCATCGCCTAAATTACAATACACTGAAACCCTCGAATCCCTTAGCTGGTTTTTACAGCATGCCCGGGAGGAAATGCAGCTGGCACGTTCTATGTTTTTCTATCACTCCCAGTCCAGCATGGAAGTATTAATTGAACGTTGTACAAAATCCTCACCGTGGCTGTACCCACATGCTGAATGCTCCGGGCCGCACCGTACAATTACGCAAACAATATAATAGTAGTTGTCAGCCAGTGATGTCCAGTAGACTTGTTTACAACAGCATGCGAAAAGAAACGTCGAGACATCTTCCTGTAGCGATTATAGTGTCGGAGCCTCCTGCGAATCTGCTTTAATACAATCAAGGTAGCGGGGAGAAGCACTTAACTTACTGTTGGGTTAAGGTTGGTAGGGTTTCCTTTTTCTGAGAAACAGTGTTATGTTATGCTATCTGTAATCTTTGATACCACAATGATGGTTGATGGCGTATTAATGGATAATAGAATTTGAAAATTCGCGTTTACTACATTATATTGCTGTACATACGTTTTTTTTTATTTCACTATGATGCCTTGCTAAAAGAAAATGTCGATAGATCTTCCTGTAATGATTATAGTTAGTACCGACCGACGGAACCTCTAGCTAATCTACTGGTTTTATCATCAACGCAACAACGTAGTGAGTAGAATCACTTAACTTACTGTTTTTGAAATAAAGGTTTGTTTTGTCTGCAAGCATTTTCTGGAATCGTGTACTTTATTTGCGTGTTTTATTTCATTTTAAATATAAAATAGGTAAGTAATTTAAGTATGCAAGTATCATAAATCTGCCTCTCCTCTGAGAGAAAATGTAATTTTTTGCAATTTTACTTTTAAATAGGTAAATACATACTAATAAAAATTTGCCTGAATGATAGGTAGATACCTACATATTTGATTCACACTGGAAACAGATTTGACAGGATAAAATATATTTGATAAGTAAAGGTTCAATTTATTTTTTAAATTTGTAGTGTAATTCAGTTTTTAGTGATAACCCTGGATTTCGATTAACATATCCTACACAGTTAAGCATAAATCCTGAGGTAAGCGCTTTTTGCGGTGAACCACAAATATGTTAATAGCTTGTACCGCATCATGTTTATACAAGAGCAGATTTCTATTGAAAGTAGCGTTAGAAGATTTTCAATTACTGGCACTTGTAAGGTAGGCTGGGCCACATTGAAGCAGGCCCCATAAAGTACCTCCGGGGAGGTTCGCGATTACATACAACCCCGCGGAAACTTAACTCCGATACTGCATCTAACAGCCTTTCAAAGCGAATCGATAAACAGGTCCCCCGTTCCCAAGAAAATCCGGTTTCTGATGAATCACTCATTCAATGAATACCTCAAGACTTATGGCGTCTAGTCCTGTCACACCTAATATTTCTTCCGACCATTCAATAAACAGGTTCGGATTTTTGCCCCATTTCCATTTCCAAGGAGACCGCCTGCCCTATGAAAGGCTTTTCGAGATTTTAGCGTATCACGAAGACAAATCTCGCGACGGATCCTAGAGCGGGTCTCACCGGCTTCTTTATGCTTTCCACAAAGGACGTAATAAGCATATCAAACGGGCATGTCCCTTTGCCGTGTTGCATACATATCGCTCCAGACGCCTCTGTCTGGTTCTATAGTGTTTTTAAAATGAGTAAAGAGATGCGTTTTGTTTCCGCCGGGCCACGCCGGTTGTCGGCCGTCCATACCTAATGCCTTCGCCCCGGCTTCGCCCCGGCCCGGTCCTGACGTGTTCACAAATAGGATCGGCAGACAGCGTATGACTTCGACCTCACATTTCCATATCGGGAAGCCGTTTAGTTGGAATTTATCTGCTTGTTTTGCGTGCCTTTATTTGTACTTGAATTGTGTATGGCGAAAAAAGGCGCGGGTATCGCTCGTGAAATGAAATATTTATTGTGCAGCGGATCCAGGTTAACAAGTGCATTACCATGGCGGGAGTGTTATTTATTTTTCTACTACAGTATATATAAAGTCAAGTCCAATTAAAATACCTGAAAGTCAAGTTTGAACCCTTATAACTCTAGCTATTTTAGAGCTGTCACAACAATGCCCTTAAAAGCTTGGTTCTTGAAGGATTTACCGCATATCTCGGTAGCGATCGGCCCATAAAGCTAATGGGATTCTATGAGCGGGTCATTATTTTGGAGTTGATAATATTTAAATGTGGTACACGAGTCGTACCGAGCCGCGTCACGGGCAGACATACGTGATACGAATAAGAATATCGGGAACGGTTTCTTGACGGAGTTGTGTTGTTGTGGCTTGGGAAGATATTGTTTTACTTTCTTGTTGGACTGAGAAAGTATTGTGATTCAGACGATCGTCTTACTAAAATGTCACTACTGACTATAGTAAGTTAAGTATAGATAGATTTGAAATACTCCTCAAAATAGACATCTAACATCTTATAAGAATGTGAAGATAATAACGGTTTAAAAAAAATAATTAACTAAATTTTAATATTAGCCTTTCTTTTAATATTAGCCACCGTTAGTGTATACCTAACCTAATACAATTTTTGTGCATCGCAACGTTTATTATGATCAGTCCAGCCGTGAAGAAGGACAGATTAACATAGCATAATTCTTAGTTCGGGCAAGGTCAGTTTATTTTCTGACGTTTAATAAAAATGTCCTTTACAACTGCTAACGTGGAGGCGCTACGTGATCCGCATACGAACATAGATCGACCCTGCACCAAACAACGCACATAATTCTAGAGATCCTTTATACCTCGCCTCTGTTATTAAAGTAATCACAGTACCCTTGCCCCAATCGAAACATTATGGGATATAAACAAAAGGAACCAAGAATTCAATGAAATGCCATTATGTCGCCGTGGAGGGCACTCCAAAAACCCCGCTCTTGTATTGTCTCAATATTTTTCTTCGTGGATTGAGTTGACGCGTCATTCTTTTAAAAACACCGAATGGAATTCTGAAGGGCTCTCGATAATGGCCCATATTTACGGCCTTTAGATAATGTTATTGAGGCAGCATTATTGAAAATAAAATAAGATGAATTGTCACTTTGTCATCTTTCCAGATGACCGTGGTTTGACGCAACGGTCTTTTGAGCTGATTGGAAACTATTGGAAAGTCGACTCAATTGGTTTTTAAATGAGTTTCTCGATTGGATCGACGCTATGTTTGTTTTGATTTCGTCTATAAAATTCGTTTGAAACTCAAGCGCAGCCATATAAACTTTGATACTGTGTAAAGGTCGTTTGACAAAATATTATAAACAGCTCTTGTGAGAGGAAAAGTTGGGCTGTCTATCAAAATTGCAACAAATAGGAAGGTAAAGTTAGGTTATTTTTTAAGTCAGAAAAGAGAGTTAGTAACTGAAATAAGTTATTATATTCAGAATTTATGGACTTCCAGAAAAACTACATCATACAATCACGCCTTTATCCTATCCTAATTAATGGGGTAGGCAGAGCGTCAATGACCTAAAGAAAGGTTATTCCACCACATCTGACAAATTTTCAGGTTTATTTTAGATGGATCTGTATATTGCTGTAGTGTCAAGTTGTCAGCCTATCGCCTGGTTTTTAAAGCTTGCTCGGAGGAAAAGCAGCTGGCACATTCTATGTTACTCTATCGCTCCCAGTCCAGCATGGAAAACTAAAATAAATCTAATGCTTGTGATACAGTTCATGGAATGCACCACCCGGCGGAGCTTTTCATGGCTGAGGTCTGTTAGTACCTAACACAGCAGTATTGCACAAGCCATAAACCAAATTCGTTAATTACTAACTTCCTAGTGGACCGGTAATCAATTACACTTGTAGACGAAACCTCACCGGGTAAGACAGTCATTAGCTCATTCTATTTACGATCCAACTTACAGCTTAAATCAACCGACTCTGCCTAATTAATTAAGACTCCATCAATTATTTCGAAATGCTACGTAAATTGGAACGCTCAAAAAAAGGGAAAGAAAGTTGGTAAGGTGAGGTATACAGAAACGTTTTCATACAGCTTCTTCGAGGTATGGAAACTTTTTCATACATTTGTGAACATCCAAAGTAGGAGACGTGTTTCCTAACTGTAGAAACCAAAACACTTCATATCAATTTGATATAAATACCTATCTCTTTGATACAATCAAATTTCTTTAACATTGCCTTTGATATTTAAACTTATTATAATTAATTATTTTTTATTATATCAGCACATACCTATTTATAATTATTTATTTTTTAAACATGTTTACAGGGTGTTAAGAAAATAGCTGACCATATTTTAGGGTGTGATTCTGCCCATGATACTGATCAACTTTCCCCAAGGAACATAGGTCGAAATATGAAAAAAAATATTGGCCCTTCCATACAAATTGACTCGAGCCGCTGAGACCATTTGTATGGGAGGGCCATTTTTTTTTCATATTTCGACCTATGTTTCTTGGGGAAAGTTGATCAGTATCATGGGCAGATTCACACCCTAAAAATATGGTCAGCTATTTTCTTAACAACCCGTATAAATTTAATTAGAAAAAAATATATTATATGGAACAAGTAAATTGGCCAGTCAGGCCTTTACAACACTACCACTCTCCAAATTTAATTACTTTTCCCTCTATCAATGATTTCGAAATGCCTCATAAATCGAGACTGTTACCGATAATTCCCCAAAGAAACATACCGTAAAGCATTCCCTCAAAGCCTAACTCGACTAAACGATACAATCTGAAATAGTTTTACCCAATCTACGGTTCAGGTCTCCACAAAGCATTCTTTTGGGGAACGAGAACGAATGGTATTCTCTCGAGATTCACAGGGTGTTTGATTGTATCAGAATATAAGTTTTTTTTTTCACAATGGCCATGCAAACGAGAAGAACGGTTGCCTATGTAGAGATGCACCTTCTGCAAACTAAGTAAGTACTACAAAAATATTATCTAATGGAAAATATAATAATGGACTGGGTGCTAAGATTGTGGATTCGATTCTCGACGAGGGACAAGTCCTTGTTTAATGTTGATTAGGTGTTATGACGTTGGAAGCTGATCACCGGATTGTTCGAAAATTAAAAACCATTTTCTGCTCTGCCTTTAACCCAATCATTATAAACTTACTTTTGATAATATTTTTGTAAGCTTTACAAGGCAAGCAACTAAGGCTCGTATTTATAAAGCTATCTCAAGTCTGAGAGCGATATTAAGTGTGGATTTGACAGGCCGTTTTGTACTGAAATGACATTTCTGATTCAAACTCAAATTCGCTGTCACTCTTGAGAGCTGATTATAAATACGGGCCTAAATTATGC
>JARACY010000852.1:0-73362 GCA_029255725.1 Scrobipalpa atriplicella
ATGTTACTTAGATCACCTTTTCAATTCCTATCATTTATGTGCATACAAAAGATTGAAAGCAACTTAAATATGCTACAAGATTGCTACGAGATTGCTACGAGATTGCTACGATTATTACTACGTATTGTAGTAAGTAATTTGTGGAAGCTACTACGAGAGTAAAAAAGAAAAATTAAATTGAAAGTAGTTAATCAATCTTCCGGATTTTGGGTTTTACTGTATCGCATTATGAAATGCGTCTAATGCGTAAGCAAGAGTAACAATCTTGGTAACAATGCCCGCTTATCATCAGGCGAACCGTATTTGCTTGTCACATTGTCAAAAATGGCGCACGATTTGCCTACAACTACCCTGGAATCCCCAAGCGAACTACTCCAAACATGCCAATGAATACATAAGTCGGTTCCGCAATGAACAATAAATTCATCAATGCGGGATATTTTTCCCGTGCGAAGTTTGAACTCCTGAACTCGAGACGTGGCAAGAGGAGACGTGATCTCGCCGCGCGCTGATTGGCCCAATTGTGACGCGAGAGTCGAGACTGGTCGAGTACTTGGCTTAGGAACGTCTTGTGGTTTCTGATACTGTGTTTCAGTTAGTTGGGTACGGCTGGGTGAACTATGGCTCTTTGATACAAAATATACGTGTAAGTTTATAGTTTGGCCAGGTTTAAAAAAAAAACAGGTCATTTTAATTACTGGTCCGGGTATACAATCCTAGTTTGCGAACATACATACTTACATAAAATCACGCCTTTATCCCTAATGGGGTAGGCAGAGCGAAAACGACCGAAAGGTCATTCCGCCACGTCTGACAAGTTTTGAGATTTATTTCAGATGGTTATGTGTATTGCTATAGTGACAAGTTGACAGCCCATCGCCTAAATTGCAATACATTACAACCCTCGAATCCCTTAGCTGGTTTTACAGCATGCCCGGGAGGAGATGCAGCTGGCACATTCTATGTTTTTCTATCACCCCCAGTCCAGCATGGAAGAGAACAATTTATAAAAAAAATCGTTTGGCGAATGCTGTTCTACAATTACTTGTATATCCGTTTTCTTTAAAAGGGCTGCTTCATTTCTAAGGCTGTCACCTATAAACATTCGCTTCGAGCAGTCAAACATGTTAATTTAGTATGTCGTATTTTTAGTTGGATATAATTACAGAATTGCGAACACTTCTACTTGGCTACAGAAATAAGCGCGGAGGTGAAAACTACGAATTATTCTAGTTATGATTACCTATGAATTTATTTTAATATGCGAACTTTTTAGACTTTTAGCCACCTTTTTCATCTAAGATCACACAAAAGAGCAGCGTACGCTTTTATTCTCTGACGTATTTTCTAGAAAATTGTAATAAGAATAAGATTTCATTTAAAAATCGTAATTACAGTTTACAGAGGGTCCGATCAGTCAACCGCCGGCGGCGAGGCGACTGACCCTTCAACCAATATTTCTGATGAATAGACCCCAATTAAGCATCTCCAATCTAGAATAGATTCTTTCGCCTAAAAATCTCGACTTTAATAGAGTCACAATCATGCAGATTACTTACACCCTCGCCGATGGATTTTCAGAAAATATTTCTTAGAAAATCTATAATCCAATCTAAGACACTCCAAGTCACGTTTACCGCGGCATGGGATTGGCACAATTTTGTAGAATCAATGAATCCACAAGCTCAATTTAATTATACCGAGAGTCCCGCGAAAATATTCCCAGATATTCCTAGCGTTTTCTCTCGTCTTTATTTTAGGCGGAGGCATTCTTTATTCGCCCGTTTGTTTTCAATACGCCTGCCATCAGTATCTAGTGGCTTTTTGTCTTCATATTGGTCGTTTGGACCGATATTTGGGAAAGATCCAAGGAGACAATGGCCAGCTTTCAGTTAAATGACAGTGGAATGGAACCAACCACACCGCTGACCGTATAGCTACATATCAGTTACGTTGAAAAGCACTTGCATTTGCATATTTTTTGCCTTCAAATCGGGATTTTCCATATTTTCTGTTGCAAAGAGTGCATCGTTTTGATACGAAAAATATTGGCGTAAGCAATTTAATTCTATATTAAAAGCCGCAGTAAGCAATAAAACACGGTCAGCATAAAAGTTGAACGTTTCTTGACCAAGTTGAGTTTTGAAAACACTTTTACGAGGTTTCTCGCAGATAAGTTTGCGGCGGGCACCCTTAAGTCCCTGTCTTATTTCTACTTACATCAGCAGAAGCGTGGCCAGGATGTCTGTAAAGAGGTTTTTAACTAAAAAGCTCTTGTCGGAAAGGTTACCAGAAGTAATGGCCGTGAAGACGACGTCACCACGTCTTACAAGAGTTTCCCCGAGATTCAATACCTTCGCGTCTGTGTTTCCTTTTACCTCTATATTTCAGTCGGTTTGAGTTTCTAGTGAAGCCAAATTTAGTTTGACGCACTTGTCTGGATGAAATCGCTTTCGATTTTATTCTAGGATTAAACAATTTCTCCAATTCTCACACAAAGAATTATATTTGCATACTGCAAATGCTGGTGTGAGACTCCATTAGAAAAATATTTTTGAACTCATCACGTTTCGATTACACTTTTAAATAACACGATTGAGCGAAGCGAGCTTTTGTGCTTTACGGTTAAGGCTTGTATTTATAAAGCGATCTCAAGATTGAGAGCAATATTTTATGGAAGTGACAGTTCATTTTGTACTAAAATGACATTTCGGATACAAACTAAAAAAAAACTCATCAGTCTCAAGAGCTGGATGATTATAAAGAAGGGCCTACGTGTATTTCTCGTGCAGTTAACATGGCTCTTATTCGATAAGACGATAACACGTTTTGCTAAGTCCTTGTCGCTCTACCTACACCGTAAGCGATACGAACCGGATTTTATGTTTGTATTACAAAGGGATAGTTTTCATAAAGCCGACAAAATCCGGTCTGGAATGCGGCGATGCAGCCGGCGATGATAAGCAGCCGCTCCGCAGAGTAATCCGCTCAGCACCGCCAACACCCACACCTGCACTGTCATTTATACATAAATAAATATAGTCACGCCTGTATCTCTTACGGGGGAGGCAAAGCTTCAAAGGCGTCTATTTAAAAGGCGTCTTCACCGCGAGCTTTCGTTCGCCAGCAACATGCATATATTATTATTTATAGACGCCATTATGCTTATTACACAGAGAGCCTATGCACGCGCAGATTGCTCGCCAACGAATGTTTGTGATGAAGAGGCTCGTACCTCAGAAGAAACCGTAACCTTTAATTACCACGTCTGAAATGATCAAGGGTGGTTATTTTAAATAGAAGTTTGTAGGTATGAGTATATTGCTGTAGGTAGATATACCGGGTGTAAGGGACAGCGTCCCGCAAACTGATAGGGGTTGCTCAGTCAACGATACTGAACACATATCACCAGGATTTTTTTTCAGGAAATGAAAAAAAAATTTTGCTTTTCCATACAAATTGTCTGATCAATGTAGTCATTTTGTATGAAAAAGCAAATTTTTATTTTCATTTCCTGAAAAAAAATCCTGGTGGTAGTTGTTCAGTATCGTTGACTGAGCAACCCCTTTAAGTTTGCGGGACGCTGTCCCTTACACGCCGTATAGGATGTTTCCTAACGTATAGGTGCAGTGACTAAAAATGTCACACTATATCAATATGAATGATAGAATATGCCTTATATTCACGAGCCACGTGGAGCGCTATGGTGGTCTAGAGACGTGCTACTTAATGCCCCTCAGAGCGGATTACTTAGGCCCGTATTTATAATCAGCTCTCAAGAGTGACAGCGAGTTTGAGTCCGTATCAGAAATGTCATTTCAGTACAAAACGATCTGTCAAATCCATACTTAATATTGCTCTCAATCTTGAGATCGCTTTATAAATACGAGCCTTAGAACTCCAGCTACAATACGTACGATACGCTCGTATTTTATTTTATTTACTACGTAGAAGAAACGAGACTGAAATTTGAATCCAATATTTACAATACAACATACTTTACTGCATTATACAACGTGTAACAGAAAGGGTATATGCATCGAGAAATGTGTGAATCTACCCATGAAACTGAACAACTTTCCCTAAGGAACATAGGTCGAAAAACGAAAAAAAAAAATTTGACCTTCCATACAAAATACATCCGCTGTTGCAACACGTTTTTGTCCATCAGTGGACTGTTGTGACCAGATACAAGGTTGTGTTTTGATAAATATTGTTATGATCACAGAAGAGTAAATGGAGCTAGCGCCTTTCTCTAATCACTGGTTATTCTTTGCTTTGTATCTTTTACTTCCTCCAATCCTCCAAACACTTCGATTATTTGTCTTTAGCGAGATCTGGGTGAGCTTGCTGCTTTGTTGACTTCGTCTCTGTCGCTTCCGACCTAGACTGGAGTCAAGAGCAAACCCATAAAAAAAAAGAGAACCTATAGCCGGGAACAACAGAACTGAGTATAACTACGAGACAGCAGCTTGCTGAACAAGTAATGAAATATTTATTTCAACATTTACTGTCCTCTGAGGTAAATCCTAGGATTTAGGTACCAAGTAAATGGTGGTAAAAGTCCGAAATGAACAACGTCCTCAAAAATTTTCGAGAAATATTACTAACTGGGGTTGATAAAACCTTTTACCGGTAAATCCTAGAATTTACCCATACTACGGGCTTTAATTTACGTTCGAAACTACCAGGTATTGCCTGTTCTGTGTGTGATAGTTCCATTTCTCTGCTCTGTACCATTTGACAGTCAGTTAAGAGGTGTGCCTGTGAGGTGTTGTACAATACTATCGAGTGTTGACTGTTGAGTGGCTGCCGGGGATTACCCCACTCTCCAAACGGGAAATGCGCCACAGATTTTATCGACATGTTTACACCTACAGCAATCACGCCTGTATCCTTCATGGAGTAGGTAGAGCGTCAACGACTTAATTCTATCGATAAGCATTTTGGATAGGGTCGAGTTTTGCTGTAGCGATGTTTTATCATTATCAGCTCTCCTCCTTTATTACAATTAGATTCATCTGCAGCATCTGCACTGTAATCTTCATATGTATAATACAACCTCTAAAGAAAAGCATCCGTTACACACAATGTTTTTTTATCACTTCCAGTCCAGTTCAGAAGTACCTACACTTACTTTTAGGCTCGTATTTATAAAACGATCTCAAGACTGAGAGCAATATTAAGTGCGGATTTGACAGGTCATTTTGTACTGGAATGACATTTCTGATACGAACTCAAACTCGCTGTCACTCTTGAGAGCTGATTATAAATACAGGCCTTACTTACTAAACTTAACAGAAAAAGAAGATAAGTGGACAGCGCGATGCTATTATAGCTCCGTGTTTTTGTATGTTCTAGTGTATAATTTCTACAGTACAGTCGTACATAACCTAACGGACATGTATACTAGGTAATCTGTGCTGTCAATGTCACCCACGCGCCAAAAGATCCTTGTACGACTGTAGGTATTTTGTCATGATCACAGCTGTTTGTATGAGGAAGTGGTATCGAGTGTTAAGAGGCTGCTAAGGGATTACTCTCGCACCGAGAGTTACAGCTGCGATTGTGGTCTCTACGTGATAGAATTTCTGTTTACACCTGTAGCACCAGACTATTGAATTATACTGTGCCAGTAGCTAGAAATGTAGTTCTATCTAGACTAGACTTTGGCTTTAGGTATCTACTCAGAGAATTATAATGCTATGATAATATTATTTTAGATTCGAAATGTAAGAATCACAAGAATTTAAAAGTGACTTTTGCAGCTCAAAATAATGCAATTTAAAAATATTTTACCAAGATTTTTTTAAATTGTTACCTAGATTAGCGGCTAATCTTACTGCTTTATTATTTCTTAGCTTAGCTATGTAGGTATACCGTATAAAATAAGATAATTTGTAATTATAATTAAGTAGCATCTTACCCATTTGGAAGCAGATGACAACCTAGCAAAATTTTTGAACGAAAATTTATCAAAAGTGGACCAAATTATCAAAAGTAGGTAGACGGAAAACGTGGTTTATTTCAGCCGGCACGAAAATCCAATAGAAACAAAGGGGTAATCGCATTAGTGCGAACAAATCCATGGCTCCAGCTAGCCGGACTCCGCTACCGTCCCAGCCCAGATGAAGGAATAAACCCAACATAAGCGCGTATATTTCCACCCTTCGACTAAGGAAAACTAAAGATACCACGTGTGATCCTTGGTAGCCGGACTCCGCCACCGTCCCAGCCCAGATGAAGGAATAAACCGAACATAAGCGCGTATAATATTTCTACTCTTCGACAGAGAGAAACTGAACTGAACATACCACGTGTGATCCTTGGTAGCGAACTCCGCCACCTTCGTATGATGAACGCATAAGCCCAACATAAGCACGTATATTTATGAGAAATGTGTAGATACAGCATGAGTAATGGAGCCATCATCTAAGAACAAATCCACGGTTCCAGCTAGCCTGACTCCGCCACCGTCCCAGATGAAGGAATAACCCGACATAAGCGCGTTATTTATAAGAAGTGTGTAGATACAGCATGAGTAATGGAGCCATCATCTAAGAACAAATCCACGGTTCCAGCTAGCCTGACTCCGCCACCGTCCCAGATGAAGGAATAACCCGACATAAGCGCGTATTATCTACAGCTTTCTTCGACTGATAGAAAACTGTAGATATAAAACAAACGTTCATTGGCTACTATGAGGGGTTTTTCCAAAATGGTGAAATTTTAATGGCATTTTGATTTTTAGTGATATTAGATACTAGGTTTTTGTTGATCATAACAAGTTTTCCCACGAAACATATGATCTGGAACAAATTATTATGCGTATCTATACTTTTTCTTTAGTCTATGTTTTTCTTTATACAGCGAATAAAATTCTTGAAATCCAACAATCTGACTGCAGGGTTTCACGATACAACCCCGGAAAGTTACTCGTACATCAAAATAGGCTGGGATGTTCGGTGTCAATCCTCAAATTTGCAGATTTGCAACATTTTACCCTAAGACAGAAAGACGGATAAATAATAGAAAGGTCACAAGAAAAGATCCATGCCAAAACCTGCTTTACGTAGAATTGGGTACTTGACTGGGTAGCTTAAAAAATTCAAAACGTTTATACTTAAAACTAATGGCTAAAAATATTGTGGATTTCATTCATCATTTAAAAAACAATGCACATTTAGATTTTAATAATCGAATTAAAAGTATATAAGTTATTGATTTGATTAGTCAGTATTTACTAAAATGTGACGTCATAATTTACTATTTTCATACAAAAAAGCGTTTTTGACATTTCATAAAAAGTTGCTGATTTGACTAGTTGGAAAGTAGTCAATTAAATATGAGAATTCCGATTTCTTTTTTGATAAGTACTGAATTTAAAAAAAATAATAAATAAATAGATAAATCATGGCTGATTTATACCCTGTATAATTAATAGCCTCACTTATCTACACCTACAGGGTGACATGGAAATAATTTGGCAAATTTTGAGGGTAAGCTAAGTACACAAAACTGAACAACTTTACCCATGGAACATAGGATGTCAGACGTAAATGAAAATTCAGATACTTTCGTAATCGATTTATAACTGAGCATTATGGGCTTAGTTGAGACTGTTATAATGAGAATGTAATAATAGTAACATCACACAGTGTAATAGTGTTTGCACTAAAATAGAAGAAGTAAATGACTTAAAATATTTAGGAGTAACCATTGACTCGAAGCTTACCTGGAAAAAACAGATAGAAGCAATTACTGCCCGAACAAGAAAGTTACTTCACATCTTCTATAAGCTAAGGCGAGTTGCCAATCCTGATCTGATAAGACTAGTTTATAATTCTTTATGTGAATCAATACTGAATTACTGTATCACTAGTTGGGGGGCTGCTGCAAAAACTAATCTTATTCGCATAGAACGTGGCCAAAGAGCTGTGCTTAAAGTAGCTTATAAAAAAACCTTTAGACACCCTACCAGGGAACTGTACTCCGAATGTCAAGTACTTACGTTACGACAGTTGTTTGTCCATGCTATAACACTAAAATTTCATAAAAATGCGCTACAAAATACACATACTACTAGTAGATCGCTGCGTAATCTAACTTGGAAGCCAAAAGCCACAAAAACAGCATTTGGACATAGGTCTTATGAATTTACAGGACCATCTATATACCAAAAAATAAATAATAAGTTAAAGATAGCACATTTAACAAAATGTATATGCAAAAAACAAGTTAAATCATATTTACTTACCTTAAACTATGACGATACGGAAAAGTTGTTAGAAATAATAAAGTAAGCATCGCACTTAAACTTCACACATACGCACACACACACACACACACACACACACACACACACACACACACACACTCATATTATTATATGTATGTATCTATATAAAAATCACACTTTAATTATATTTATTTATTTATTTATTTACACACTATTTTCTGATATTCACGATTAACAATTTTTGTATTACAAATTGTATAGACTTAATAACATAGTCCTAAGGAAGAGGCTGGTTACTCACAACACAGGGTATCCTAGTGTGAGGATCAGTGCGCATTGTGTACATTGAATTGTTTTTACTGAATAAATAACTTTTTACTTTTTACTTTTTTTACTTATTATGCTATACAGCCAGATTACAATACTGTTAAACGTTTGACTTTAACGCTTCACGCACAAATAGCTCTTACGCCGATTATCATCACATGACTCGTGTTTAATCCACCCCATACTTACATATTATAGCTTTAGGTACTTGTCTATGTTTATACTATTCTCAAATAATATTCATTTTTTAAATTTTAGTAGCTTATAAAGCTAATGATATGCATTTTGCGGAGTACATTACAAGTTAGTAGTTTTGAAGTTCTGCGAAGCAAGCTTATCATTCATTCATATTTTATGCATCTATATTTCAAAACCACAGGACTTTGTGTTCAAAACCACAGTCAAACAATTTGTTTATATTATTCTCAAATAATTTTCAGTTTTTAAATTATAGTAGCTTATAAAGCTAATGATATGCATTTTGCGGAGTACATTACAAGTAAGTAGTTTTGAAGTTCTGCGAAGCAAGCTTATCATTCATTCATATTTTATGCATCTATATTTCAAAACCACAGTGCTTTGTGTTCAAAACCACAGTCAAACAATTTCAGTATTGTAAAATTGTGAATACTCACTACACCCACCCATATTCAAACCAAACCCAATATTCCTTTACAAGCGAAACCACCCACGCGACTTCAAAGCGAATAAAATAAACCAAAAATATCACTCGAACGTGGAATGGAATCTAGTCTGTTTTAAATCAATAACTACTTCACTATTGGTTTCCATTGGCACTCTGGAAGTTCCAGAAGCCAATATAGCCGACGAAAATAAAAAAAAGTCCGCTCCAAGTTTGCTGAAGTGTCAACCGAACTTCGACAATTGGGTGGAGGGTTGAGAAATATTTTCTCTCGACTTAATTCTCTCTTGCAACTAGCGTTATAGACTTTAATTGGTTTGCCCCGGTTTGTTATACGACGATTTAATAAACTTTGCCAATGTATAAATGGTCTAGTTAGTCATAATTTATAATCCTAAAGTTTCTTCGCATAGCTTCCTATTTTGTATCAACGGAATCGCGCCATGAAAGAGAGTATGCACAGGTGGGGATATAGAGCGGACATTGAATGTCTGTGTTGTGTGTCTCCCCTGACAAATTGCACATCTTTTAACCTGCCCTGCGTGTCCCTACACCTGAAACACGCGAGGACCTGTACAATGCCTCCGATAATTCCCTTTAGGACGATTTTGTCCACTTCCTAAAATGTCGACTTCCCAAAAAGTTGAGTTTCCTAAAATGTTGACTTCCCAAAATGTTGACTTTTTTTTCCTTCGCCAAAGGGGTCCGGAGGAATGTCAAAGTCACGTGTTTGTTTGCTATCCTGTTCTTATGTCAAATTTAAGAAAGTGACAGCGCTACTAAGAATTAGAATTAGTAATAGTGCGTCCTGAATTAGCACCAATGCCGTGGTTGTTTAAATAAACATTAAATATAATTTAAAACATACAGTGGTGTATAAACCTGTATTTCATATTCCGAGTTTTCATACAGTTTTCATATTATGAACTTGTCTATCCACTGCACTGCCGCAGTAAAAGTTTGCTTGTCGGTCTATTTCCGTGAGGGGATGGGCCGACGAAGAGTTATTATGTTAGAACATCACTTGTTTTATAATTATAAATATAGTCACGTTTTTATCTCTGACGGGTTTGGCAGAGCGTCAACGACCTGCGTTTCTACACGATGTTAATATTCAGATATTTTTTTAATACATATTTTTTTATTAGTCCGAAAACTAAAATAGTATAACGTTATTAACGGGGGTTACGTGAAGCCATTGACCCTGATCACTTAGACGTAGTTACATAAACCATACCTATAAATTGTGAACCTAGAATTCATCAGGTCAGTGAACTCAATTGGCCCATGAAACAAAAGAAGATCGCTACTTGAGAGTATCGTAAAAAATCTATTCAAAGTTCGTACAAAAAAAAAACAAACCACAGAACAGTCAAATATCTCGTATTCAAACATGACGTCACACGTTTAATAAACGCGCCCAAGTTGGAATAACGTTTGAGTAGGAAGTTACCGTTTTGCCCGTTCTTTCATCCGACGCCACCGACGCGCTTTCAAAGGAATGTTTTCATCGTTGTTTTTTTCTTAGGGATAATGGTAGCAATTCGTAGTCGCAAAAATCACGATTTAACTAATATAAGTCTAAATGAAATTGGATTTTGATTTAATGGACCGTCGACTCAAAATAATGTTCATGTGATGTTACCTATGTAGATTGATTGGGCTAAACATTTTGGTTTTTATAAAACTATTTAAAAAAAAACTATTTAAGGACAAGGCTCTATAGAACCACTTCATAAACTGTCCTCGTGTCACCTTTTTTTGTAGAATAATGTATTTTGCATGTTGAAATGCTGCTAGCACTCGCTTCGCTTTCTGCTCGTTTCCTCAATGCTGAGGAACGCTTCGCTTCGCTAAGCTTCTACAATTAAATCACCATGCAAAATTACTAAGCTAGTGTAATAAGACGAATAAGCTAATGTAATAAGACAATGGTGCTAATTCAGGACGCACTATTACTAATTCTAATTCTTAGTAGCGCTGTCAATTTCTTAAATTTGACATAAGAACAGGATAGCAAACAAACACGTGACTTTGACATTTTTAATTTGACGTACGGCGCTTTAAATAAGGAATGACCATAGAGCGTGCTCACTAATTTTACTTAATTTAAGCAGTCTTATGTCAGATAAGAAATGTCAAACTCACGTGTTTGTTTGCTGTCCTATTCTTATGTCAAAGTTAAGAAAGTAACAGCGCTACTAAGAATTAGAATTAGTAACTGGACGGCGTGAATTGAGGCCATATGCTAGTTGCTTAAAAAGGGCTGTATTAAGTGTATCAGTGCGGTGTGATCCTGCGATCTCTTAAGCTCAGCTTAGACGGGATCTGGGTACCACCTAGCTAGCCACCTACCACCGAACACTCCAGGTAAATAGTAGGTACCTTTGTAGTAACATACATACTATCACGCCTGTATCCCTAATGGGGTAGGCAAAGCGCCAATGACTCAAACAAAGGTCTTTCTGCCACGTCTGACAAGTTTTGAGGGTTGTTTAAGATAGATCTGTATATTGCTGTAGTGATATAAGGCTATTAGGCTTTCATTAAACTGATTTAGTAATTTTAAGGCCCGTATTTATAATCAGCTCTCAAAAGTGACAGCGAGTTTGAGTTCGTATTGGAAATGTAATTTCAGTACAAAACGACCTGTCAAATCCATACTTAAGATTGCTCTCAATCTTGAGAGCGCTTTATAAATACGAGTCTAAGATCAAGACAAAAGTCCCTGATATCCGAAGGCGTATTTTCGAGGCAAAATGGCGATGGGCAGGACACGTGGTTAGACGAGATGATGGCCGGTGGAGTAAAGTCCTTACGGAGTGGTGGCCAAGAGAAGGTCGCAGAAATGTTAGTCGTCCCGCAACTAGATGGGTGGACGATCTAGTAAAGACAGCCGGTAAGACCTGGACAAGGCTATCCCAAGATAGGCAGTCGTGGCACGAAAAAGAGGAGCCCTATGCCCTGTAGTGGGTAGACAAAGGGCTGAAATGATGAAAATGATGAAGATCATTTTGGATTCTTGCTAGTCTATAAACGGGTAACTGAATATCGTTGATAAATGGATTCAACTATGCAAAGTTAACTTGCGAAGGTCGGCTGATACTTTTTTTATTGAATTTTCGGGTCAATGGACAACCCGATGAACTCTACTTTTAGAGTTTTTAAATCGTACTTATAATAAACCTTGGGTGAGCTAAATTTTAAGGTCTTGTTTAGACCATCATACTGGATAAATTTCTGTATGGAACATGGGTTCAAAGATAGAGTTTTTTTTTCATGTTTCCATACAGAAAGTTTTTCAGTTGCAATCCTTTCAAATTTCTATGGTGAATAAAAAAAAAATGCTATAAGAAATATTATACTCGACTGCCTCAGTCAGTAATAGCATGTTGTAGGTGATTTAATTAGCAGCCCCCCCATTTGGTGGTTAGGAAACGGGAGTGAAGTAAAGGTAGTTGCCCCGCGGCCTCGTCTAATGAGCATCCTGCGCTGTGCAGACTGGTATTATGTTCTGAGTCCACAGCTGGCAGCAGCAGACTATACACCACAGAATATTGTATACTGACGTGACTGTAGCTGCTACATATTTATGTCAGCCTGGTAATTACAATAATTTTAGTCTGTAAATAGCCATCAGAAGCTTAGGACTTCCTAAAAACCTGGCAAAAGATAGTCGCCATCCCAAACTATATCTAATAGCCACATTTTATTACTTATTTAGTTTTAGGATAGAATTTTAGTATCTGCGTAAAAGAATTAGCTGTCTTAACTAAACCTTAGGGTATATGAACTAAACAACATTCTGAAAAAAAAATTGGTCGAAATATGAAAAAAAAATTGGGCCTCCCATGCAAATTGTGCCAGTTGCTTGAGTTATTTTGTATGGGAGGCTAATAAATAGGAAACCACTTAAAGAAAGAAAAAAGATCAGGTACAACAGCCACAGCATAAAAAAAATATGCCACAGCATATCACTTAAGGGTCTATGTGCTCGCGGCAACTGTCCCTTTCAAACCAATGACAGAATGCGCGCTCTGTCCTTTTCTAGCATGGGGCTGTTTCAAGCCGATTTCATATATTTTTGCATATATCTCAATGTATACAAAAAGTATTGAAAAACAGAGTTGATTATGATGTTCTTCATAATTATACGGTGATTTCGATATAACATTTGCTGTTTCTAAGCTCATAGAAATGTCACAGTTGTTCAAATTCGGCATTGAGACGCCAGATTTTCATGATATTTCTGATGATTTCCTGGTGTAATCATAGTATTTTTAGATTATATCTATGAATCTAGTTGTTCTCCATATTTTAGAGAAGCTAACCATGTATAGATTTATTGAAAATTCAACTATTAACTATACTAACAAAGTCAAATGCCGGACCGTGTTTAGCCCGATTTAGAGTACTTCCCTCCTTAAACTCCGATTACAATAACGAGTGTATCAACTAAAAGTGGCATCCAGCGAGTTCCTGAAGCCAAAGTAATATTTTAATCTTATCAGCCGGAGTCAAGTTCCATGTCTCGCGAGAAAACTTTGATCCGCGGTTCTACTTTCACACAGACTGATAAAAGGAGAAGACTTGGCTGTGATGGGTTGGGTATTTTGCTCATCTAAGTACACCCACAACACGGAAAGTTCCATGCGGCTAGTTTGGCGGCAAAAACATCTTACCACCATCACAACGACGTAATATTCCACTGATGTGTTGATAGGTTACTTAGCTTAAAGCGTATTCGTACTGTGATGTTACAAGTTGCACATTTAGAAGAAACCAAAACATTGATAAGTTTCATGCTTATATAGAGGTTTCTCTATTGCTACGGTACAGCTTCTACGAAGAGATGAAACAAGGCCATTAACATATATAGAGTGTAATGGATAGCTTTAACGCAAACAACTGAACAACTTTCACCTGATTTTTTTTCGAAAATGAACATGACAGCTTTCCCATACAAAATGATCACTCGATCAGACGATCTGTATGGAAAAGCCAATTTCTTTTTCATTTCCTGAAAGAATTTCGTGGGGAAAATTGTTCAGTTTCGTTGGCTGAGCAACCCTTATCAGTTTGAGCTCTCCCTTACACCCAGTAGTTTAAGTTGCAGCGTCAATAGTTAGTCCTGTTTTGCATTGAGAGGACTATCTGTTAGTGTGTCTGTGGTCGCGTTACAACTTCAACGACGAGATACAGTGACTGCTGCGCTTAGCTTGCCACCTCCACCCCACCGCGTTACTCAAATACGAACAACTAAATTAAGACACTTCAGATAAGCGAGGTCTATCTGTTAGTGTGTCTGTGGTCGCGGTACAACTTCAACGACGAGATACTGTGACTGCTGCGCTTAGCTCGCCACCTCCCCCACCCACCGCGTTACTCAAATACGAACAACTAAATTAAGTGGCAAGTTCTTACTCATTTAACTGTACGTAGAATTGTTCAGAATGTAGAGACTGTTGTGTCCCTGTGTATATGTAAAAGGAAAATAATTCTGTTAGCCAAGCAATAAACAGTATATTTTAGTGAAGCCACAATAGGCATAAAAATATTTATCTACACTCATGTCGTAAATCCTTCATTTACTTATCAGAAACGCTAAGCAAATGATATACCTTTCGATGCAGCCGTGACTAAGGAACCATACAAATTTCATTTCGTTATCGCAAAGCTGTAACAAAATGAAGTTTTTTTTTTTAATTTTTACGCAGATGCTTGCTATTTGAGCAAACTAGAAAAGAAGAAATAATGATTACTTTATTTTTTCTTTAATTTAAATTTGTTGTATGAGTGTAGATAAACTATTGTATGAAACTGAACATAGTTAGTATTTAACACTCGTGTATAAACCACACTCGTGTTAAATATCCCTCATTATGCAACAGTTACATAAATAGCTATAAACTACGCCGCCGCCGTAGCAAAATACTTACGTGGTTTTCTGACGAGTTAGATGTTTATTAAAAGGTGTTTTGTGTTTTCTTGCTTTCGGAAGGCCCTCCTTTATTTCAGTGCAAGTCACAAATGGAGTTCCGAAGTCCGACACTGTAACCGACAGTATACCAGCTGTGGGACAACGTACCGTAAATTTTGATTTTTCCATATAAATTGTCTGATCGAGGTGGTAATTCTTTATGAGAAAATAAAAAGAAATTATCTCCTGAAAGAATTTCCTGGTGGAAGTTGTTCAGTTTCGTTGACAGAGCATCCTATCAGTTATCGGTACCCTGTCCCTTTCACCCGGTATTATTTTGATCGATATACAAACCGTGGCTGTCATCGATGCCGCCGGTATTTCAAGGGTAATTCTTAACTGCCTCCGTGGTCTAGTGGTCTGAGCCATGGGCTCTCGATCCAGAGGTCCTGAATTCGATTTCCAAGGGGAACACAAAGTTGTGAGATTTTCCCCAGTTTGGTTAGGAAATTGCAGACTGGATCACCTGATTGTCCGAAAAGAAAAAAACATTTCGTGCTTTGGAGGGCACGTCAAGCCGTTGGTCCCGACCGCTGTCTTTGATAGTGGTCGTTACACGAACTATGTTAGAGGCCTATTACTTAGCTGTTCTATGAGGCGGTTTAAAAACTCTGACACCAGGGTTCATCGGGTTGATCGACTCGTAACCCACACGACAGAAGAATATTTCTTTCTGTACCTGTGGAATGAATCACCTGTACTCAATAAACACGAACTAAACTTATCACTGCCATACACAGACTTGCATAGACCTGAAATTCTATCATAGATTTCTAACGCGGCTCGTATACCGTGCAACTCGTTCTAGTTTGCCAGTTATCTCTTTGTTCCACTCTGACTAAGCACCTTCTTACTGAACAAGATTTGAAAATATAGAACAACACTTGTTTGTAAGTTGAAAAGCTGATAAGTAAAGCTACTTTTTAAACAGGACAATTCATTTTGTTTTCTAAAGTTACTTTTTCACCAATATAGTCTTTTTAAAACTCTCACGGTTATCAAACCGAGATATTTTAGCCACCACCCGCAAGTTCCGCAGTCGCTCCGTGTGTGATCATGGCAACTGAGTCGAAATATCGGACTCTCACATCAAAATGGAAAATCACGGTAAATTTCCCGTTATTAAGGGTCTATGTGCTCGCGGCAACTGTCCCTTTCAAACCAATGACAGAATGCGCGCTCTGTCCTTTTCTAGCATGGGGCTGTTTCAAGCCGATTTCATATATTTTTGCATATATCTCAATGTACACAAAAAGTATTGAAAAACAGAGTTGATTATGATGTTCTTCATAATTATACGGTGATTTCGATATAACATTTGCTGTTTCTAAGCTCATAGAAATGTCACAGTTGTTCAAATTCGGCATTGAGACGCCAGTTTTTCATGATATTTCTGATGATTTCCTGGTGTAGTCATAGTATTTTTAGATTATATCTATGAATCTAGTGGTTCTCCATATTTTAGAGAAGCTAACCATATATAGATTTATTGAAAATTCAACTATTAACTAGGTATACTAACAAAGTCAAATGCCGGACCGTGTTTAGCCCGATTTAGAGTACTTCCCTCCTTAAGGATAAAATCCTTTGAGTAAAACCAAACCAAAGCTAGACTGTCTGTCTAAAACGTACCTAAATTTAACCCAATCGATGTCCGTAACAAGACAAAGTTTAATTATATTCAATTACAAACTTAGTTAAATAGCTAGCCAAAGTTTAAGAGGCCCTACACATTAATTATCTCAGACTGGCATCTCTTAAACCGACACCGTCTTAACAAATATCGGGGAAACAAGGCTTCTTAACTTGGAAAGTGCTTCGTCAGTGCCCTGCTACAAGGAGATATCTTAAACGAGCGGTTAGAGTACACGAAAATAATGGTGGACAGGTACCTGACCTACTAAAATAGAAAACTGTGAATAATTGAAGATTGCTTTTTCTTAAATTTAAGTGCTAAGTAGGCACTTGTCGGTGGAGTAATC
This sequence comes from Scrobipalpa atriplicella, assembly GCA_029255725.1. NCBI lineage: Eukaryota > Metazoa > Arthropoda > Insecta > Lepidoptera > Gelechiidae > Scrobipalpa > Scrobipalpa atriplicella. Next base: position 17,172 of record JARACY010000852.1, read on the forward strand.
GCCAACTTGCTCTGTCTTCTGCCAACGATTTCACTTCTTGATACGACTTGACATTCACCTTCTCTTTAATTTGGTCAAGGTAACTACGTCTCGGTCTTCCTCTTCCTCTTTTCCCTTCTATTTTCCCCTCTAGGATGCTTTTTAAGAAATTGTCGTGTCGTATCACGTGGCCTATCATCTTTCCTCTTCTGTTCTCAGACAGACTTCCTTCTTCTGTGACCATAGAGTCTATGGTCGTCATTATGTTTCTTTTTTCCTTTATGACGTAAAATAAGAGGGCATGCTCTATGCTCACTTATTAAAATTCCTTATTTTAGGCGTCTTACCTACGTCAGATTAGGAATGTCAATGTCATGTGTTTATTTGCTATGTGTTCTTATGTCAAATCTGAGAGATTGACAGCGCTATAAGAAATGATGTGGTCAGAATCTTCAGCATTAGCCTTCGTTGAGGATGGCTGGCTAGTCAAAATCTCGGATTTCAAGTGTGTATAAGGCCATTTGCAGTCGTAATAAGTGCAAGATAAGAAAGTACGTACACGGACTAGCACATACTTTATTTTTAAACGTGGCCGGTTGTCACTGGCAAGAGTTTCCAGCCTGTTCCATTTTCAAATTACATTTCTTTTTCGGCCTGCATCACCAATAACCTTCGAAATTCAAATTTAATCTAGTTCCACAATCGAATCCATTAGATTTGTATATCGAGTTAGCAATTAGGCTGGCTTGCTAGGGCTTCGTTTCGTAAGCGAAGTGAAGTTGGCCGATCAAGATGACATTATAAATATGGAGGTTGGCTGCACAATTAATAGTTGCAAGGAATGCGCTCATCAGCTGCAGCGGTGCAGTGATAACGTACGTGCAAGATGAATGACCCTTCCTCTAATTAACGACCTCGTTTAACGGACAACACTTTTCAAACACTCCCCCTTTTCTGTCGTCTCTCGCTTAGTTACTTTGTTTAAGGCTTTAAGTAAGTTAATTGATGAGAGTGGCATCGCTATTAAATTTGGGTAAAAGCTAGTAAAGATATGAGGGTTTTGTATTGCATTGTATATTTAATTTAGGATAAACAAGTCCACTCTTGTAATGTTTTGGTGCAGTGAAAACGGCTTTTATGCAATTGTAGACGCTCTGCCTTTCCCATACGGAATACAGTACAGGCGTGATTTTATATATGTATGGTATGGTACGTAAATAATATAGTGTTGAATCTTGCTTTACTTTGAAAACATTTTTAAACAGGTAGTTGTGTAAAAATAAAAGGGAAAGTGGGATTTGTTCTACTTACATTTCATCAAACTGAAAGTGACAGCATTTCTACCAATACTCATGAAAATTAAATCAAACGTTTTTTTAGGTTTGCTCAACTGAAACTCATTTCAAAAAATTTATTTACCACGGCACCTCGAAAAGGATCGAATAGAATAAATAATATTAAAAAAAAAACATAGTTTTATTAAAATCAAAACTATATTGTTACTTTTACCCCAATTTATTTTTCATGCTACAAGTTTTAGCTCGCTCGCACAATGGCACGCTTTGAAGCTAAATAATTTTAGTTTCCACGGAAACCCGACACCAGCTAGTACAAAAGCATTACTTAGATAATTTCCTGAGCTAACAGAAACACACAAATTGTTGCCATAATTTCTGGATGTTTTACTCACACTAGACCGTCACTGATTTTAATACAAAAAGTGACAAAGTCACTGGTTTTAATATTTAACCTGTGTTTCTTTTATTATAGTTGGACTAGATTTCAATATGAAGTTCCTTTTTGAATTTAATCAAAATACAAACATACGGAGCTAATAAATATAGCTAACAACTTTTCTCAGGGAAGTGATGAAGAAAATGACTCAAATTTTTTCTACATTGTGAACCAGTCAGGTGACCGTCACTGACAAAAAGTCACCCATGCAATAGCAATTCTCCTAAACCTCAATTCAATTATTTGTTCATCCTATCAAAAGCGTATTCACCGCGATCTCAAGCATAATATCATCAACATATCACGCCAGCAGGCCTATTATCTCCCCCGCCGCACGCAGGCCCCAGCGGGGCGGGGGCAAGTGGTGCGGGGCGTCATTTGCGAAATAAATCGTTTATAATCAAGTCGCGAGTCATGACGTCACCACCAAGTCATCAACAACTGTCTCCAGGCCGACATGTAATTTCCCTCGCGTCAATTATCAAGGGCCAAGGTTTGTAGACAGTTTTGATAATGCATCTTGTGTCTGTTTCTGTTTATGTAAAGGTTGTGCTTCAGGTTTTAGATTGAGATCACAAGTATATTCAAACAATTTTTTTTTTTTTCAACGATTTTAGAGGGCTTTTGTACGATTAGTACACGCCAGCCCTATTGTTCCTTATAGACGTTAGATCACTCATACATAATGTTTAGGTTGGGTTTGCCTGTGCAGAGCGATTCTGTTCAAAAGCTTTATAATAGTTGGTAGGGTTAAACAAATAGGGTCACAATTAATATCAGCGGAAATCCTCATCCTACATGAGCGTATCACGTGCACCGCTCGCCCCAATTATCATTATGTTATGTTTTCCGTGGAAATAATTATAATTTCGCTGCGATAACGATCTTTTAAAGGCGTAAATACTTTGAAACCGTTTCAATTCCTTTTCAGCATGTCATCTTATACCAAAATCGAAAATTAAAGATCAATAATATTTTTTCTTGCTGAATTTTTTTTAATGAAGATGCAAAATATGCAAAATAAAAAATATGACCAAACGTTTCTCATACTTATACTTCATATCATAACTCCTATACGTTTCATAGATCATAAAGCATGTAGACTTCGTATACGGGTTACGAATATACCCGGTCAATCAATTAACTGTTGACCGGGGGGTGCATCCGGGTGCAGCGGAACGGGTCCATGATGGCCCCGGCTAAATGGACCGGAAATCTCGGTCTTGCGCACTGAGCTAATGTATGGAGCAGACATCATCCAAGCATTTTATGTCCCATTTAACATGTGTGCATGCACTCATGTTCATACAAGTGGTCCGACTCGATTTTTTAATAAAAAAGCGTTAAAAAGTTAGATACATGCCGCACTGGGTATTAAACCATTAACGCATACGAGTCCAAATATGATCACCCATTTTTGATAATTTATATTTGTTTGGTTACCTTTACTGAGTGAAACTAACTGATTAAAAAATTGTGGTCATATTTGGACTCGTATGCTGTAAAGGGTTAATATAAAAAGAATAAGTTTTCATAAGTAATTACGTCAATATACACCCTTTAAAATTAAATACGGAAGAAATTTGTGCGGACGCCTTATTGAATTTTGGGGACATATCGTATGTTTGTGATGGCTGTTCCATATACGCTAGTATAATAGTAATTCAGTGGTCTTGCGGACCCGGATGTATCTACAACCCGGTATGGGCTCTTGTCTTAGAGATGAATTGTTGAATACATGTGTTGTGTGGATTATATTAATGTATGTTCTGTGAATGTAAATGTAACAAGTGTTTACTGTTTGATGTAGTTAATGCAAAATGTAGATATAACTAAGGAAGATAAAATTCGATTTTCGTATAAACTTCAATTAGGTTTTAAATAATATAGCGTCCTACATGAAGTAATAAACCATATAATTTTTTTAATAGTCTTTTTAAAAACACATATAAAACATATATAGTCAAAGTTACAGAACATGTTAATGTTATTAAAATTGTTTTCATTTCATTATCTATAAAAAGAATTTTAACAATTTTACTGGCAGTAGACCGAAAACAACTTAACATACTTTGAGCGACTGAAAGTAAATACTGTAAAAATAAGGATTTCGATGAAAAGTATGCCCTGGAAGAGAAATAGCTGGCACATTCTATGGGTCCTGCTGAAGCATGTTTTGATTCCTGGAAATTATCCTTGCAAGAACAGACTAACAGGCCAAAGTAAGAGTTTTGATGAGTTCCGATTTTAGATGGCAATGGAGGAGAAGTAGCTGGCACTTTCTATGGGTCCCGGTGTTTCATGTTTTAATTCCTGAAAATTATACTTGCAAGAACTGACTAACGAAGCTAAATCTTTCCGACTGAACTACTGAACCTAGTAAACTATAAATCCCGCTCCAAACCTACTTCGTAGATTGACGAAGTTAAGTTTTTTTACGTCGTTACTCGGTAGCAGTGATCCAATTAGACTGAACTAGTTTTCACTGATCTTGGCTTGTCCTGAGATTGCTTTAGGGTCTCGAAAGACGGATAGCTTTCGCGCGTTCTGCGTAGAGCCAAAGGGTCAGTTCACACCGGGGAGCGACGCGACGTGACGCGGATCACTAATGCCACTATACAAAAATATAGACATTTAATTGAATTTGTCTCCATATCGTGTGGGATTCGAGTCGATCAACCCTGGTGTCAGAGTTTTACAAAACTCTTTATTTCTCGCGGCGTCGGGCTACGATAGTTCAGATATGACCACGTAACTTCTTTTCAGAATTTATGACAGCAAAAGTAACCTTTTTCGTATTTTTCTGACAGAAAATATTTTTAATTTATTGTTTAAGCAAATAGTTAGTTATACCTAATTTTGTTTTTTTTTTTCAAAATTACACAACTTGATCGAACACAATATTATCGCAGTAATGATCGAAAGGATAATAAGGCTCGTATTTATAAAGCAATCTCAAGATTGAGAGCAATATTAAGTATGGATTTGACAGACCATTTTGTACTGAAATGACATTTCTGATACGAACTCAAACTAGCTGTCACTCTTGAGAGCTGATTATAAATACGGGCCTAAGTACTGCTTTAGCCGGAGTCCATCTTTTGTATAGGGTGAGTCAACTTTACAACATTTACTGCAATTAGCTATCTACCAAAACTCATATTTCCTTCTCATTGGAATATCTACGCAGTAAAACGCAGTATGTTTAAAGCCTTTATTCTGTAGAGACCCTTAACTACGTATAGTTCCTGATAGCCACTGATCCTGGCTTGTCCCGCGACCACTTTACGACGCAGCTCCCGCGACGCCGCCGCGATCTGACACCAACAAATCTGCTGCCCTTATCTTCCAATCCTACCGAACTTAACCCGAATGATTTCCGAGTCATTAACCCCTCCGACGGTTTAAGCAAGACAGACAACTCTGAACTTGATTAAGGTTTGCGCACACAGTGTCGCTTCCCTTCTCTACCGAATGATGATGATGAATCTTTTATTTTTATGCCATTTAAGAAGAGCCATTTGACAGCTTGTGCTTTAAAAAGAGTGGTAATAGTGCTACTGAAATGGAAGGAAACACATTTATTGACAGTAAAAATGTTAATTTCTCAAAGAAATATATCATCCTTTGGACAGCATTCACGCACGGTTTCCTATTTGCAAATGTTCTCTGATACCTAAAAAAATAAAAATAATTGTCACCGTCAATCCCTCTGCCAACCCCTGATCAATAAAGACCCATGTCATCCACCAGTGGACTGATGCGGCTAATAATTAGTAGTAGCTCCTGTCATTATGCCACTATTGTGCCATATTACTCCAATTACATTGAACAATACACTCTAACCTTAACATCCCAGATCCGTATCAGCTTAGATTAACCAGCTACAGAGAATTGGAGTTATCAACCGCGGCTCGAAGAAATCGTGCTATCTCGAAGTAATGCAGGCTTAGCCGCCTCCAATCAAACTAAACAAACCGACTACCGACCACTAAACTATATGTATGGAGAAGACATCATAAAAGTACTTCATGTCCCATTTAAGAGAGGTGCTTAAACCTCCCTTCTTACTAGTGGTCAGACTCGATTTTTTAATAAAACGTGAGAAACGTGCTGCACTGTGTATATAAATAGAATAAATTTTCATAAAATTACCTCAATATAAACGCTTTAAAATTAAATAGAGAAGAAATTCGTGCAGACGCCTTATTGTTTTTAGGGGGACATGTCGTATGTTCGTAATAGCTGTTCCATATACGCTAGTATAAAAGTAGTTCAGTGCTTCCGACTAATCGCATTTCTATCCTCTATCCCTGTCTATCTATCTCTTTATCTGCGGGATTAAGTGAGACAGAGTTATAGCCTTTGTTACCTACAATGACTCTGATTAGGGAGTTGCTTGTACTGGCTTGTAATTAGAATTAGATGTGTGGTTAAGGGACTAGTCGAGTTCAATGGGAGCTGATATCATTCAATTAATGTGAATGTGTTGTGTGTACTAGACTTCATGTAGCCTTTTTGTAACTAAGACTGGTTTATTCATCAGCAAATTCTTTAAATTACTTACCTTAGCCTGTGAATAAGTCCGGCTGAATGATCTCAACAAAGCGGTGGTAGGCTCCGCAAGGGGGGACTCGCTACCACCCTCTCACCGTGGATACCGGCGCCAAACAGCTTGCTGTGTTCCGTCGGTGCGTGAGAATGCCAGTGCCTTAACATGCATCCTCTGGGTTTGCTCGCTCTATCGTCGACTCTGTCACGGTCATCCCTGACTTAGGTGTCTAGAGTCAAGGGCAAACTTATTCCGAATAAAAAAAAAACTTTTTTGTAGTAATAAGTAATATTTTTTTCCGCTCTGCCTAAACCGTAAGGGAAAAAGGTGTAACTTTACGGATGTATGTATGTAAGTAAGATGTTCTCTCGCCGTGCCCTAATAAGTAAATGATATCTGTTAAAACAATAAAATAAATTTCCGTAAAAAATATACACAATTGAAAAATTCTTCATTTGATTGAATTACCTTATAAGTGTTTTGTTTTTAGTTTAGCGAAACTTTCCAGAGAAGTCTCTCCGAAACGTCCAAAGAGTGTTCGAAAAGTGTTGTCCGTTAAACGAGGTCGTTAATTAGAGGAAGGGTCATTCATCTTGCACGTACGTTATCACTGCACCGCTGCAGCTGAGCGCATTCCTTGCAGCTATTAATTGTGCAGCCAACCTCCATTTATTATGTCATCTTGATCGGCTAACTTCACTTCGCTTACGAAACGAAGCCCTAGCAAGCCAGCCTAATTGCTAACTCGATATACAAATCCAATGGGTTCGTTTGAGGAACTAGATTTGATTTGAATTTCGAAGGTCGTTCGTGACACAGGCAGGAAGAGAAATGTAATTTGAAAATGGAACAGGCTGGTAACTCTTGCCAGTGACAGCAGGTCACGTTTAAAAATAAAGTCGGTGCACTTTCTCGTTTCTTCCATGTGTGTCTCAAATAATTTAAATTATTCTTGTCTTCATTCTATCTTGAAGCAAGAAGCTGACTGATCTTAATAATAGCATTTTTTTCGAAGCCTCTGTTTTTAACCATCATCATCATCTGAATTGAAATTCAGTTGAAAGATGGTCTAAGCGCAGGGCTTTGGTTTATAATGAAAAGACAACCGTCCCAATTTGCCATCATGTATCTATTGTAGTTTGAGTCAGTTTTTGCTTTCATTTCCGAATAGCGAAGTGACCAACCATGGCATTTCTGCCGGCATCCGGCAAGTGGCCGGTAATTAATGCGCCGCGAAACGAGTTCCGGATAACCGGATGCAACTGGTTATGGTTAAACGACCGGGTGCGACCGGCCCGACCGGCGTCCGTTGCTTTTATATTGTTTTTGGATGGGTGGGCCGTAATATCCGTGAAGTATTTAATAGTAGATTTTATTACGTGGGAGAAAAATTATATTTTTAAGGCGAGGGCGCTTTTTTGAATCCTGAACGTAGCGAGGGATTCAAAGTACGTCGCCCGAGCCAAAAATATTTTTGGTCCTGAGTGATACACTCTACTTTTCATCCCCATCTATGAGAAAAGAAGCCACCTAACTAACAATTGTAGCTGTAAATATTATAGAATAAGAATGTTATAGGTACTTTCACTGCTAGAAGAATTATTTAATAATTCGTAAAAAGAGTCTAAAACACGGGCTCCCTATAAAACCCTGCTGCCTACGTGCCGTAGTTCGTGCATTTTCAATATTTTTTATCTATCGGAAATATGTATTGCTATCGTTAAACCTAGTCAGCTTACTAATCAGAAATTGAAAACTTTCCAGCAGAAAAGAATGAAAACCAGAAAACGCTTTAATGTAGTTATTGATCACACTACAAACTGTTAAAAGGATGAAATCGCGCTCAGAAAGCATTATTCATTTTAGTTCAGAATTTTCATATTCGTCGGCTGTTATTTAAAATTACGAAGTCAAGCATCCAAGAAATTGCATATTTTTTATCGTCGAATGCAATTTATTGAACGTTTGAGAGGGAAGTACAATGTCGGACAGGGGAAACTGAGCAAAATTCAACGGATAATAAAATAAAACCGGTTGGTTCAGGTTGTTGACAGCGAGTGCATTATGTAAGCCTTGTGGAAGAGTTACCTAAGTGCATTTATATTGACTTTAAAAAATAAAGCGCATTTTTAGTTAATTGCCTAGTTAAAATCACTTCATCATCAGCTCATAATATACGTCCCCACCGAGGGGCACCAGAACTGATTGGTCGACTTCACACGCAACCTTTGAATTTCTTCGTAGTGCAGGTTTTCTCACGATGTTTTCTTTCACCGTAGAAGTACCGAATCGGGTCGTTGTTCGACTCGAAAATCCACTCGCTAAGAAGAAGTACATAAATAAATTATTTAGGTGGCTTAAAAACTCTGACACCAGGGTTCATCGGGTCAATCAACTCGAAAACCACACGACAAGAAGTAGAAGAACAAATTATTCAAATTAATATTAAATTGTTTACTTTAAAAAAAATGCCATTGAAATTAAGAAAAGAAAGACTCGGAACAAAATTATGAATCCATCTAGTTTTGCGGATGTAACGCATGGAGGAAAAATCTAAAGAATCTACATGTTTTTTTTTAAAACAAATCACTCCATTGCAGTTTCATTATTAAAATTAATATTTAGTAAGATTATCAGAAATGACGTACGTTGTGATAGCGTTTTTCGAGATGCTGGTATTAGACTCGACTCACGACTGAGTTCACATCTGGTTATTTTTTTTACTTGGAATGAGTTAGCTCTTGACTCTAGACACAAAGGTCAGCGATGACCGTGACAGAGTCGACGATGGAGCGAGCTAACCCAGAAGACGCCTGTTAAGGCTCTGGTAGACGGAACACAGCAAGCTGTTTGGCGCCGGACTCCGGTGAGAGGCACAGATATGTTACTTAGCAGCTTTTTCCCTTCCAAGAGAAGTGTAGTGGCGATTCCTACTTCATTTCGGTTGGTAAATTTGTCGACTGCGACTCGAGCCGGCTTATTGCGCCCGCTGTTTGCCGACGGCCAAAGCTTTGCGGCTGGGAGGTGTGCTAACAAATAAATGTTCCGAATCACTGGCGGCTAGGAAACACATGTTCGACATTTGTTTTTAAATACCCTGCTGGAATTTGTGGCTTTTTTTAGGAACACACGTTATTCTTACTTCCTGATAGAAAACGTCATATTACATCACTAGGGATAATGTTAGTGATTATGTCCGTATCTTTTAATCAGCCAAAATTTGGTAAAATCTATTCAGCCATTTTGGCGTGAAATGTGCTAAAACAAACAAACAAACAGAGTTATACAGGGTGTAAAATTAAGTACTGCGTTCCTTTAAATCACATGTTCTACTGATGATACCAAACAACTTTCGCGAAGCACAAAATTTTTACCTCGAAATAAAAATTTGCCTTGTCCACACAAAACTGCAGATCCCGGAGAGGTATGGAAAAGAAAAATTTTTTTTTCAAGCTAAAATTTTTCTGCTTTGGGAAAATTGTTTGGTATCATCAGTAGAACATGTGATTTAAAGGAACGCAGTACTTTTTTTTACACCCTGTATAATATAAGTATTCTATATTTAATTTTGCTCTCAGCCATGCCTGTGTCTGCCTATGTCTGCGTCTTGTGCAGCGAAGTAAGTCCCTGCATATTAGCGATATGACTGACTTGCATTTCTGTCCGCGTCTCCTTCGCACTCGGATATTTTTGCACACTCATGCTTCAGTAAGTTTGAGTTAAATGTTAGTTCTCTCTGACTAACATATATTAGATTTCAGAAGTGTGGCAAAGTTACTTTGAAGGAAGTTAGAAAAATATATTTCAATGAATATGCGGCTAATTATTACAATTATAATTTGTATAAAGCCAAACCAGTACGGTCTAATAATAGTTTTTTCTATGACAGAGCGTAAAATAAGATGTTTAAACTTGCTACGGCGTAGCGGGCGTAGCATTGTAGCATAAGTCTACGAGCTACGCATATTAATAGACAAGCAGTTCTCTCTATACAAGAGTAGAGTAGAGTGCTGGACAGTACACGTTTTTATCCCTAGTGGGGTAGGCAGAGTGAAAACGACCAATAGGTCGTTCCGCCACGTCTGTGAGTTTTGAGGGTTATTTTATTTTATTACAGATGATTATGTATATTATGTATTGCTATAGTGACGGGTTGTCAGCCCATCGTCTAAATTGCAATACACTGAAACCCCCGAATCCCTTAGCTGGGGTTTTACAGCATGCCCGGGAGGAGATGCAGCTGGTACATTCTATTTTTCTATCACTCCCAGTCCTGCATGGAGGATTTTTCCATGTACCTATAGCACATGCGATAAAAATTCGAGCTAGATTGAACTTTATTTCCGCGCTGCAAGTTTTATCTTTACTCGAATGTATTAACAGGCTGATTCTTCTGTACCTTTGATAAAAACTAGTCTATGAAACACGAATAAGGCATTACGTCACAAACGCAAATTAGTTCTACGTTTCTTCTTTTAAAACGTAAAACTCTCTTAATTAAATATTTAAAATGGAGATTGCATTCTGCCTGCATTTGAAGTGAGAAGATTATTTGTCTCGAGTAAATGAAACTAGAAAACGTGTACTGGGTAAATACCTATCTCAAATAACGTATTTATTTGTGTTTATATAACGTGTTTACTTTAGCTTGCCTGCTGGCACATTCTGTTCTCTAGTAGGTAGTGGTGTGCCTTGTGTTCTCGACCCAGAGGTTGTAGATTCGATTCTCATAAAGCTGGTAACAATTTAATCTGATAATTTGGGGATGTAATCTTTTTGGCATAGTGTGAATGGAGACCCATATATTTTACAAAAATCTTTCGGCGCACGATTAGACCTAAACTATTCGATTTTAAACGTAAATACAAACCTAAAATATACTTGGTGATTTTTGTCTAAAGCGTCACATTACTGAGATATTTTCACTTTAAAATTGATTTTTCGAAATCCCGTGTGACGCTTAAGCCAAAAATCTCAGAGTATTTTTGTTTTCTATATGTGTGTAGAATCGAATGGTGTAGGTATGATCTTGCGCTGCGAATTAAAAAAAAAACAGTGTCGCCATTCACAGTAAGTGTGCCAGGCTCCATACAAAAAGGTTACATCCCCTTATATCACTTGGGTTGGGATAGAGTAGACTGAATTGATCAACCTGACTGTCTGACATAGAAGCTATTACGATTGACTTATTCTGAGGACTAATTAAAATGGACTGTGTAGAGAAAGGAAAACCGTCTCTGTAAGAATTAGATAATAATCATCACGACCAGTTCCGAAACCAAGTTAGTGCCTATGCTTAAGAACTTAGGCAAAAAAAATTGTTCATCGATTCCAAAATCATAAAAGAAGAATACATTAATATTATTAGAAACAGTATGTTCTAGAATGCTCCATGACGTCACAGGGCACAGTGCTCGCGACACGCGACATGACAAACAGTGCGACTGCAGCGGGGATTTAGTGCAGCCCGCGCTCGGCGATTACCACCTAGTTGTTTAGTTTACACTATACTTATGTACACTAATAAAAAATATGTTGCTTATCTTTATTTGTAATGGGATGGTTTTAGATGATATTTAGGGATTTAGTGCGCCGTGCGCTGGCGATATTCACCTCTGTGTTAACACTACATTTAACAAGGGGCAAGTGCACTTTAAACAAGAATTTGGTTGAGAAATAACGGGTACCCGATGAACCCTGGTCAGAGTTTTAGCTCTCCTAATAGGCCTCTAAAATGGTTTATGTAAATACCCGGACTTTTGGTAATAGACCGGCTTGCGATGGCTTAACATGCCCTTTCACGCACGAATTCATCTTATTTGATCATCTTATCTTTATTGTCCCAATCCAACTCAGGAAAATCCAATCCGAACCCTATACCAGTGAATCATAGAGGCACAAAATGACAAACGGTGCGACTCTGCGTGGGGATTTAATGCGCCGCATCTCCTCTGTGTTTACACTACATTTAACAAGGGGCAAGTGCGCGGCTAACGTGCACTTGAAACTGCAAGAAGCAAGAAGTTGGCCATTAAGATGAACGACTCTATGAACCCTGGTTTCAGAGTTCAGAGTTATTATCCCGTCTAATAGATCTCCGTCTTGGTTTTTGTAACGACCTAAAGTCAGAGATGCGGCGACCGGGCTTGGCTTGACGTAGTCTCAGGAAATGAAAAAAAAAAAAAAAAACTCTTGCCCATAAAAATTGTCTGATCGAGGTGGTCATTTGTGAACTTTTTTCATAGTTATCCTGAGAGAATTTCCTGTTGTTTTTTTTACAGTTTCGTCACAGATTACTTAGAAGCGCGGCGTGCGCGTTTCTTTGACTGAGCAACCGCGATCGGATTTCAAGAATCTGTCCGTTACACCCAGTATTATAGAGCTTTGTTTATGATTCCTTTTCCTGTCATCACGTGGCACAAACTCTTCATCAACTTTTACCCATATTCTCATAATTTCGGACAAATACAACCGACAAACGTCCCTTCTAAGCAATCTGTGTCACAGAACTCGAAACTGAAGTGAAATTCATTCATTATGCAGTTGTAGCGGCATGCCGCCGGCTTTGTCGGTCTCGCTACAAAGAGACACAAAAACTCGCTTTTGACAACGTGACTTGATTCCGCACACTTTCTTGATTTACTAGTTTTTTATTGGTGTACGTAGTACTACTCGCAAAAACGGTTAGATATTAGGCCTCCCCAAATTGAGGTAGATATTTGACATACTCATCAGCTCTTCACGCTTAACAGACAGATTTGCAACTTATTTACTTAAAAAATATATTAAAAAACAAATTGATAAACAATGTCGATAAAAAAAAAAACTTGAAAGTTGCTAGTAGCTACTTCTAAAGCACGTAAACTTTGGGTCTACTCGTCAAGCTTATATTCACTTATATTTATAAATATAATTTGTAAAGAAGACTGTTTACATACGACTACTTTATTTTAAAGGCTGGCTCGAATTCATTCATCATAAAAAAGTTGAATTTAAAATAAGAATCGCGAAAGCTGTTCTAAATTTAAATGTGCTGAAAGTGTGAGGAGGCGTGGTTGCACAGAGATCAAATTTGTCTGAGAGCTGGAATAATGAATTCGCCAAGTGTTGTGTTCCTGGGATTGTAATATTAAAAGATCTTTTCGATTACAAATGTAATAAAGGATGATCTGAATATGACTGACATAGATACAGTAACGCCTATATCTCTTAAGGGGTAGGAGGTAGGCAGAGCGTCAAGATTTTTGGTAGAGTATTATTAGTTCTATTCTACTAAACATAAACTCAGGTACAGTCAACATTCAGGCTCGTAAAAAAGTGGTTCTCTACTACAAAACTATTAGTTGATAGTTGTTCAGTTTCATTGGATTATCTTATAAAAAAGTAAGCAAAGTACAGAATATAATACCTTTGAGCTTATTCGCTTCTTGAAAGTAAGTATTAAAGAAAATCCGAGAAACCGCTTTCCTAGCAGTTCCTGGTTTAAAATACACAATCCTTCTTCGCAAAATATGAATCTAATTCTAAACGCAAAGTACACAAGGATTTCCGCTAGCTCAGTCGGTTGCCGACAGCAGCGCTCAAGTAAAAGATTCTCCGGAACATTTTCTACTACAGTTCAAAATATCATGTGTTGTGCCACGCAATACAATGACTGGAACACGTTTGGAAAAGTTCTGTTTTTTTTTCCAATCATCAATTTTATTATGTCATGCCACTGTTGAACATAATGTCTCTCCCATGGCGCTCTATAGTAAACCCGAGTCGTTTGAAACAACTAAAAAGGTAGATTAAGCTGCATGCTGTTATTCATAAATTATTCTAAACTGCCTCCGTGGTCTTTGATAGTGGTCGTTACACTAACCATGTCACAGGCCTAATAACTGTGCTACTAGGCGGTTTGAAAAACTCTGACAGGGGGTCTATCGACTCGAAACTCACACGACAGAAAGGAACATAGGTTATTTTATACTATAAGTAGTGCTATTATAACTTCTCTAGCTATAGAGTATATTTGCAGACGGAGATTGCAATATTATGTACCAATCCGGAGGCTCTCCGCCTGGCGCGCACCGGTTCCATACAGATGGAAATATTATCCCATTGCCTGCGCCATTGTGGGTCTAAAGTGTATCGAGCTGCCTTTGTTGAAGAATCTGTGTGAATTCGCCTCTCTTGTAAACCCACTGAGTTTGTAGAGGCAATATTTGTATTGGTAATATTTTTGAATAGTTCTCACATTTTCACTTTATTTACTTTTAGGGTACTAAGTAGTTATTCCAAGTTGAACTGTACATAGCAACCAGCAGGTATACCTGGACGAAAAACTGTATGATGATCGCGGTGACAGATAATAATACCTACGGGAAAAGAAAATTGGAAATACAATTTTTAAAATAAATATATAAATTATAGTCGCACCTGACCTGTTGCCATAGTCTGCTGCGTGCAAACCATCTTGGGATAGTACCTTACCTTCATAAAGTCCCAAGTAGAAATGGTTCCGGTTTGTCTCAAAAATATTTATCTGCGCTAGACCGGGAGGCAATAATAAAACGTTACATCAGAATCTGCTTGGTTTCAGTGTATTGCAATTAACACAAAAAGTTAAAAAAAACCGTCACTTAATAAGCAATTCATAATTTATCATATCTGAAATATCTCTCAAATGTCACATAGTATTTTTCTACCTCGTAATGGATAAAGGTGATTTTATGTACATAATGGTACTCAACATTTAGTGACCTAAGTGTGTCCTGTCCCCTCTTACTGCGGTTAAACTTCCTTTCGTACAGTACAAGGATCTGCTCTTTCGTATTTAACCACATCGAGACACTTGAACGATTCAATTCAATTCAATTCATTCATTTATTAAAAACGACACATATGGCTTACAGTTTAAGAACCAGGCGCACACAATGTTGAGTCAATCAGTAATTACAATACAGTACAGACTTATAAATTAAAATATGGACGAAATATCACTATCGAGGTTGTAACTTCATTAAAATAACAAGTTCAATTTACATACAGAAGCTAAATAACATTATGTCCATGGCTTGCATTATTAATTATCTTTTTTTAAACTCCTGAAAATAAAAATACTTCGACTGACAAAGTGTTCAAAGCTCTGTTTAACTTACACAACAAATAGACGGTTTGTTTTACCAGCGGAGGTTACTAATTGACATGTCAATTAAGCTTTCAGGAAAATTAGGAAAGCGTGTTTTCAGTGCGTGTGAAGTAGTCAAATACAAATGAAAATCTGTAACAAAAAATACAAATTCCAATTGTAATTTTGACGTGTACATAGTTGTAAAACCTACACACAATGATAAGTTAAAAAATAAGTACCTAATAATTGGCTGACCGACCCTAACAGCAGGGTTCATCAGGTCTTTCGTCGATTCAAAACTACTCAAAAAGAGAACTGTAGCTTTAAAATATATTTCACAATAAACTGTTTGCGAAGCTGGATTCGCAAAGTTCAGGTTCAGTCTCTACGACACGTGCTATCTCTTACAAGAGTTTGAGTATAACTTCAAGGAGCTTCGTGCAGTGTAAGCTTGCTGTATTGTACTAAACAATGAAAACTTCTGCTGATCCCAAATTCGGATGCGGTAAAGATTTCTCATGTTACCTTACACTTTTTTTTGTATTGAGGGTCTGTCTAACAAAATGTCTGTAGTGTTAGTGTTTTATAATTATAACGTCCGTTCATTATCTAATTTAATGTAATTTATCATTTAAATATGTTTTAGACGGGACAATCAAGATCAGTCAGAAGATGCCTGTTTTGGCACTGGCACTCTAAGGATTACAGCAACCTGTTTGGCGCCGGACTCTGGAGAGGGTGGTCACGTTTAGACACAACCACGAGAAAAGTCTGTTGATACACTCATCTTTACTAAGTATATATACAAACAGAAGTACACCCCTTCCAACACGGCGCAACAGCATTGTCCGCGAGTGTCGCGACACATCTGGGAAGTTGCTCCGTCGCTGTGATATGACGCGCTGTTTGTGTCAACTGCAACTCGCATCAACTCTGTTATGTAAACAATGCAGCGTTTGTGGTCGGAACTATTCAAGCTACGGGGTCTGAAACGAATGACGCTTTTCGTGTTTCATCAAAAATATTTATTAGAAAATATTTATAAGTATTTCACCTCAAAGAAAATCAGCACCATTACGATATTTTAGAAACTTATACATTTTCTTAAATTTGGAAAGTGTCCATGAATATATACACTCGGTTCCAACACCGCACATCTGGGAGTTGCTCCGTCGCTGTGATATGACGCGCTGTTTGTGTCAACTCCAACTCGTATCAACTCTGTTATGTAAACAATGCAGCGTTTGTGAAATCAGTCTAGCTTTGACTGTAACAGAATTTCCAAAACCTATATTATACTCTTTTAAAACAGTTTCAGAGATTTTATTCGTGTGGAAATGCGACTCCTCATAATAATCGTTTTTAATTCAACTTTTTACATTTCCTAGTGAAAATGTTGATGATACGAACTAACATTTACGGTTTTAGTATGCGAATTCATTAGGAGACAATTAAGTCCGAAGTCGGGACTCCATCGAACTCTTTTTACGAAAGTATCTTTACTCTCAGACGAAAATGTTTTAGGCACTTGGTTTTGTCATTTGCCGTGACAAAATATTTTTCCTTTTCAACCAGTGGTACTCCGCATTTTCCTTTCATGCAAGGGTTGACTGGAAGAAATTGCTACCTTAGCAATTAGGCCGCTTATGTTGTACTTTTCTTTAATGTGGTGATCTGTTGTGTTGTATGATTTGTTTTCACAATGTGCAAAAAAATATTTTTAATTAAGGAGGGCTTTCTTTTGATAACAGAGGTGACGAGCCAGAGTCCACGGGACAGAGCGAGCTTACCCAAAAGAACCTTATCTACTTTTGCTTTGAAGAGAATAGTGCTGTATGCATTTAAACACAAAGATGCATTTAGTAAGTTCCACCCTTTTGCTGCAGGTAATAACAAAGGCAAAAAATTTATAAACCCCCGGGAAATTCTAAACTGTAAGGCTCCTAAACAAAGATAGCAGAGGAATCGATTTTCCAGATTAAGGCCCAAATTGGAACCCGAACGGTCGCTGCAAAAGCAAAGTAAAACCAACAGCTCCATCACGGCTACAATCGAATGGGAACCCAGCTGAAAAGTTGGAAGGGAATGCCTTTTAACTCGCTCTCTGTACTCCATCCGGCTCCGACTTTTGATTTGTTTTTAAATACTCCCGATTTTATTTAAAACAATCCCCCTTTTACGACTAACGTTTAACGTACTGAAGGTTTAATGTTTTAATCGTACTCCGGAGTTCTTTGTGATGAAAGTTTATTGCTGGATATAAAGTTTAATTGTACTTCTTACTTATTTGCGGATTTCTGTTCCGAGTTATTTTATGAAGATTTCTTTGTTGAATTTTGCGAAGTTTGGAGTTGCTTTCTGGTTTCTATTTTATACGGCGTAATTAAATTGTAATTCTAAGAAAATCAATTGTACCTATTTCATTTAGCGGAAATATAATTTTCAATTCGGAATTTGTTCTTATTTCCTATAATATAAGTAAGCTGATAAGAATCTAATGAAGTTTAAAACTGGTTACTGGTTTGAACTGATAGAATAACCATGTTGCAATTCATAATTATAGCAACTCCTGACAGAAGGTCTGTGTCTCTTTTTAAACCCATCAGGTTCCACGACACTCCATTCCCCCATTTCAGTATCTTATTTGAGTTTACTTTCCAACACTTTACCCATTTGGGGGCATTACGTAGCCTCGGTGTAAAATCCGCGCGACGACACTTATCCGACAGGTATCGTCGAGGTCCATTAACAGTTTCTCGCTCCAGCCATCGGGCTCAAACTGTGACGTCACTGAGAAATGGACAACTCGCTGAAACGGTATTGTCAACCCACTTCACAAATAGACTGCGGTGAAAGGGTCGTCTCGCATTCAAGCGCATTCGAATTTCAAATTATGCTTCTAATTTTAGAAGTGAATGCTGTGTATGAAGTACTGGCTGACTTTGTCGAATGTTGCTATAAAAACAAATAAATTTGAAATTCCAATTTCAAATACTTTTGTTTTTTAAAAGTCAACAGCCAGTTCATACAAGCACTCGTAACAGAAGTTTTCAGACACAACACGCAATTCGTGAAAAATAAAAATTCGTTTAGAAAGTTTACAATTTACGTTCAATTTTTTATTCATTCAGTGGAATTTAATTTATGATATTGCAAGTTTTTCCAGAGTAGAGTCGGTCGTTACTCAAAATAAGTAGTTGAACGGTGCAAGAGGAAACAAATGGGCACTGAGGATAATGAAAATAGTTGTTCGTTGGATGGGGCCTGGCGCGGCCGCCGGTCAGAAAGAAAGCAAATGAGTGGCGCCCAACTTTTATATAATTAGTTCAATAGTGTTTAAAGTTAAAGTGCCTATCTTGTGGTAATAAAATCACGCTTTTATTTTATTTACGTTAGGAAATCTCTTGAAGAGTCAATAGGGAGATACTATAGAACAGTGATCATCGACATAGTGTCGATCAAGGACCGACAGAATCAAGCAAACTATTTAATGCCGGACTCCGCTTGACAGATAGTCGCAATAGCGCAAGACCTTTTGCCTTCCCGGAGCTTACCACCGCTAATTTTGATTCTATAAGTTGGTCCTATCTACAAACAAGCTTGTGACACCATTACCAGGGGCCGACTACTAGGAAACACACGTTGTAATCTGGGCCTTGAGCAAGAGTGAATAGGAATTATCTAGACAAACAAGCTCCATCATCTCCTGCATCGTCACTTTCCATCAGGTGAGATAATGGACACATGGTAAGCCTATTCCCATGGTCTTTTCTTACAAAACCCACGATCAAAATAAAAGTGAGTACCGCACATTATAGCATTGACAAATAAAACACCTACGCAACATGTCTCGTAATCGGTAACCACCGAAACTTGGCAACAAGCAACTTGTATCACTACACTACACGAACTCATATCAGGACCGGCAAGTCCCGCCGCGATTCCACTTAACATTCGTCAAACACCCATCGGGGTATATAATACGTGGAACAGTGGAACTTGGCTCGCCTCGGGCTCATCTAGGTTCTAGTTTCTGGGTTGCCAGATATGTGGACGTGTGTAGAAAGCTTGCATCGGTCAGAAAACATCTCTTCTCTATCTTGTGGCATGATAAAGATCAAATAATGGAAAAAACAGCTGCACTGAGATGCTTGGCAAGTGTGGCAAGAGTGAAAAATTATTCTAGTTAAAAGTCTCTAACGACCAGCACTGAAACTTAAAAAAAAGGGTTTGTTTTTAGCTTATGACTATTGGTGGTCATTAGCACTGTAAAGTATAAGTGGTCATAGTTGCAACTTACTTGCAATAAATGTCAAATTAATATGCAAGTGCTGGCAACACTATTCAAACCCGAACTTGCGCCGCGAAACTTCCTCCCCTTGTTTGCAAGGTCAACTTTACCGCCAAAAATCAAACTCCGTAAATCATTGCCAAAATGAAACTTTGGAATTTAGTAACTTAGCAACTTCATTTGGCAAAGATATTTCACCAGAAAATACGAGAAAGAGATTACTGGAAGACCGGAATTGCTCATTTATTTCTCTGCAAGTAGTTTGTTTGATAAGATTGTTCGTTTAGATTTTATCATTCGTGTTAATATTACAATATAAATACGTAAAATACGTCTTCCAAAGGGACAAATATTATATAATTCTAGAACTATTACAAGTAATAGAGTAGAGCGTTTCAATAAATGGGTACTATTTTCAAAGAAAGTCTTCTTTTGCAGTCGTTTTCAAAATGAAACAGAGAAATCACAAATGCAGTCCGACTAACTTTTGCTCAAATCTCTGGATCGCGTGAATTCTCATTTTTGTTTGCCCGATTGTGACGTCATAGCAGAGCGGTCGACGATAAATCACGTCCTAGTGGAAGTGGTAACAAACGCTATTCCAGATCACATTTTAGAATGCGATCCTCGAACAGACATCGCGAGGAAATTCTAAAAAATATTCGAGAACAAGCATGTATGAATAAAGTTTCTTTGAGGGGTTAGTCTTAGGCCCGTATTTATAAAGCGATCTCAAGATTGAGAGCAGTATTAAGTATGGATTTGACAGGTGTAGATGTACTGAAATGACATTTCTGATAAGTGTTTCTCAAGTGCTGATTATAAATACGGGCCTTAGTCAGTGTTACGGGACTTCAATATTAGGAAATAAACATGACGGCAGAAAGTGGTAACAAACTAAGTAACAAACGCTAGCATGTAAATAGAATGTATGAAACATATTTGTTTACATTCGCACACATGATTATTATGTACCCATTAAATTTAATATTATAAACAACCGTCACAGCAAAAGTAGTAAAGCTTCCTATAAACGGTATGCCGCAGAGTTTTGCGAGGACTCTTTGCTAGCTTTTGCGGAATGTGTGTAGGAGCTTTAGCAGGTTACATTTTAGAATATGCTCTTCGAATAGACAGCGGCGACAAGCGTTAATTTGAGAATCGCCACCGTCTGGGAGTAGAGTTACCCAGGAGTTACACAAGCATGCATGAATAATGGGAGAAACTTAAAATTTTGGGCAGTTAAGATTTGGTTAAGTTGTATTCTCATCGAATCTATATTAATGTTGGATCAATTTATTGTTTCAAGTTTGAAATATTAGACACTTTTCACTAAACAAAGTTATTTCAAATTTAGAAATAAAAAAAATATATTTCAGCGGTCGCCTTTTCCATAAAATAAATTTTATACCTGCGAATGCTTTCAGACTTTATTTGGATCTGGCAGTGTATTTTTTTTTCTTGAGGTAAAGAGTAAAATAAATAGTAATTAAAATGTTGTAATTTTATAAGCCCGAAACTATAACAATATTGTGTAGCTAATGAGACTGATCCCATTTATTAAAGCGGGGCATTGAAATTAGTTTCTATAATTTCTCCTCAGTCACACATTGACGAATAACGAAAACTCAACTCGACTCAACTCAAAGTTTCTCATTTGTCGCTTTGCAACGAACCGTGAAGCAGTTCTGTGCAATATCAGAAGTTTTTTATGAGACCACAGGTGTCTTTTATAGAGCATTGCTGTTCCATTTAATAATGGTAGCTGCCACCTTTCATATTGTTCTTATTATGTGCTTGGTAGGGGACGTTTAAATCGACTTGTGGTGTTTTATTTTCCTCATATTGTAACTGAGAGGAGAGAGTAACTGAGGATTGTAACTTATGTATTAATACCCTTCAATATTTTTTGTATTATTGGCAGTTCAGGCTTGTTTCTTTCCTGCTGGACTGGAAGCGATAGGAAAACATAGAATGTTCCAGCTGCATCTCCTCCCGGGCATGCTGTAAAAAACAATTTAAGGAATTCGAGGGTTTCAGTATATTGTAATTTAGGCAATGGGCTGACAATCTGTCACTACAACAATAAACAGATCTATCCTAAACAACCCTTAAAACTTGTCAGATGTTTTTGGATAGTTGAATCTCTACTTACCCCATTAGGGATACGGGCGTGAAAGCATGTACCTATGCTTATAGTCCAGTTAGCTACTTAGATATTAAATTTCCGTTATTATTATAATTTTCTGTAGGAAGTTACAAAAAACGAACTGAAACTGCTGCTGTGCTGTGCTGTGAAGCAGAAAGTAACAGGAGAGGACTAAAATACCTAGTAGTAACTTTAGAAACTGACTTTTTCCCGTATCTCACGGGGTCGGCTACCTAATATAGGGGATTGAACGAGGGTACTGGTTTTTACACAGAGCAACTGCCATCTGACCTCCGCAACCCAGAAGGGAAACCAGACCCAATCCTAGATTAGGTTACACACAACCTTTGAATTTCTTTGTAGGTGTGTGCAGGTTTCCTCACGATGTTTTCCTTCACCATAAAAGCGCCGAACATACATACATATGAAACATATGAAACATATGTAGTACATATGAAATTCGAGAACCGAAAAACACATTGGTACGTGGTGGGATTCGAACCACGACCTCCTGCACAGAAGGCCGCGGCCCTATCCATTACACCATCCGGGCTGTTCTGCTGGCTCTATAATAAATACCATCGCACTGTAACTTTCCTTGTATGTTTAATTACAGAAATGTACGACAACTTCCTCATATATAGACGTTTGTTAACCGTTTTTAATATAAAGTTTGATATTAGTTTTCGTATTTATTCCGTATGCGTGTAACCACAGAGCAAGAGAGTAATGCGAATGATATTGGGCCGTATTTTCCCGTTCTTCAGTGAGATTCTATTAAGTCAATGAACCCTGGCAGCAGAATTTTACCCCTGTTTATAATATCAGAGAGAGAAACCAGAACTGCGATGACTTAACTTTGTCTCCTAAGCATAGAACCCTCTTTCTTGACAGACAATCAAGTCATGCTACCTGCATTGTCCTAAAAATACTGAAGCAAACCTCACAAAACCATAAATTGATACCATCGTTGTGTTTTCCTTGCAGAAATTAAATCCACGACCTCTAGGTCGAGAGCCCAAGGCTTACATCACTGGACTACAAACACGTTCAAAATTCAACTGTATTTTCCCGGTTTCGAGTGGAAGTAATTTCGCGTGAGTGTAAGAAGGTTAAAGGAGAGTGGCATTATCCGCGATGATGTGAAAGAATGGGGAATTAAAGAGTTGGTGGATATTTTATTCAAATGGGGTCTTTTTGGTGCGGAGTGGCGGTCTCTAGTACAGCGCTCCGCACTTCGGGACGTGACCGAGAGCGGCTGGCCTCGCAAAACCATACAATCTAACTAGATCAGGCATAAAAAATAACTTATTGATACGGAAACCGTCTTTTTTTCACGCTACTCTTAAAACAGCATTGTGATAAGGCGATTGTAGCAATATTTCTACGGTAAATGCTACGATTGCTACGGCGTAGAAGTCACAAAATAAATGGCATGCAAAATTTTGTTATAATCAGGCCAATAGGGTTTTCATCTATTCATGAATGAATATCCATAGGACTCTCCAGGGGACGGTTGTTCATTCAGTAAACTTTGGGAGAGAGTTTATTCCATAACATTCTAATGGTTTATCAAATTTATGCATTTTGCAGACTACTAACTCACGAAAATTATAAGGCTGGATTCCACTGGATAATCCACCAGATAATCGAGAGTTTAGTATTAATTTATTTTTCCCAGCTCTTCCAGCTCTCTAAATCGCTGTCCAAATGTTTTATTCTAGCGAGTGAAACCGAGCGACTGTGCAGGCTACTAGCTCGCGAAATTGTAACGCTAGCTTGTTGCAAGTAATGGACGTCCAATACACAAGAGGGGAACTCAACCTGTCAGAACATGCAGCTTCATGTTTAGTTTGAGATTAGTTTTGGTTATGATTCGGCATGTTGTAGGCTGAGTAATGCAGTTTTGCGTAAAGATCTCGAACGAATACCTGATGTTTATTGCGATTGATAGTGTCATGCGTACAATGTATACGTCGAAAATAAAAGCGACCAAAGATGGTGAAAGGGCACCATAAATAAAAGGCTTGGTATAAAAGTGTTCTTTATGAAGTGCTGCCGCCGCCGGAGGGGGTGCCGGCTGGCGTTGATACCTATTTGAAAGTCGCGCGATATTGGACTGCGCTACCCGACTGTCGCATACACTACGATTATCGATACTTTATACCACTGCCCTGTTTCCTCTACACAGTACAAGCAAAAGAGCAGTATAATGGCTTGATACATAGAGGCACAAAGAAACGCAAAGAGATACAGATGGACACAGAGAGACGCAAAGAGATACACATAAAGGCACAGAAAGATACAAAGAGGCTCATAGAGGCACAGAGAGACACAGAGGAATACTAAGAGATGCAGAGAGACAGAAAGAGATACAGAGAAACATGAAGAGACGCAAATGGACACAGAAAGACGCAAAGAGACATAAAAAGACGCAAAAAGATGCATATAGACATAAAAGGATGCAAAGAGGCACAAAGAGACGTAAACTGACACAGAGCGAAACATAGAGACATAAAAAGACGTAAAAAGACACATAGAGACATAAAAAGATGCAAAGAGACACAAGGGGGCACAGAGAGACATAATAGAGATACAGATAGACACAAAGAGACAATGAGATGAAGACAGACACGAAGAAACGCAGAGAGACAAGGATATACGTAGAGAGACACGCAGAGACATAGACAGAAATTTCGATCTTTTCCTTCCACTGTGTCCGAACTTTTACTAAATAACAGTTTACTACGGATAACCTGATTCCGTTCGGTCCGTTGTTTTCTTTCCACTGAGTTAGGAACGCATTTAGTTTGCAGTTTATTGCCGGTCGTGTTTCTCGTTTTCGTTTTAAAGTGAACTACCTGGGGCTGGGATTTAAAATAAACAGGCTGGTATGAAATTTTTTTATAACTGCACTTTGGTCCCATTCCGTGTTTCAACTTTATACTACCTAACTACTAAAACAAGGTAAATAGTGCAGTGTAGGATTTTATTTTTATAAAAAAAAATTGTGTTATGATTATTAAAGTACTGCAGCCATAAAACATGCCGCAAAAGTCTATAAAGGTACCTGAAGGTTGCAGTGTATTTGCAACATTTGGGGATGAGCTGGTTTCTACAGTATGCCCCCGGAGTATGTAAAAGAAACAGCTGGCACATTCTATGTTCTTACAGCTCCCAGTCCAGCATATGGATGTATAAAAAAACTAATATCGACTTCCTCAAGACGTAGGTAGCATCACTATCGCTAGCGGTTCCGCGGAGGGTCGAAGACGGCGAGGGAGAGCCCAATAAAATATGTAGATTTGATGACTTGTCACATTTTTACACCACATAATAGTAAATTGATTACAGTATGCCTGGAAAGAGAAACGTCTGGCGCATTCTCTGTTTATAATAGCTTCTAGTCCAGGGGCGGCATTTGTGAATCAATCAATCAGTATAGGAATGCATGTGAAAGTTACTCTTTCGTATATGCGTTTTTTTTTTCAAGGGGATCAAAAATACGGCTCCAGCATGGAAGTATAAGAAAACTAATATCGACTTCCTCAAGACGTAGCATCACTATCGCTAGTGGTCCCGCGGAGGGTCGGAGTCCAATAAAATATGTAGATTTGATGACTTGTCACATTTTTTGCTACAAATCTGAGTTTCAGTGTTTTCAGCCATTGTCGCTGCTGTCGGCGCTTTTATTAAGACTTTAATGACGTGTCCTTCGAAGTTTTGAGGATTGTGAGAGTTTATTGCACTAAAGTTTGGAAGTAAGAAATCGAAGGTATATTTTTGGACCAGTGACAATTTGCTATTCTTTCGCCAAGTCAGAATTTGTGTCTTCATTCAAAAGCCTTGTTTCTAAACCTTCTAAAGTGGTTCAGTGAAATAAGTTTGGTAAGTTTTTAAAAGGTATAAAACATTGACATATCATCATCATTCGCTTGCCCTTATCCCATTTATTTGGGGTCGGCGCAGTACGTTTTCTTCTTCCATTCATCCCTGTCAACCGTCAGTTCAACACTCACACCTGTTTTAGACATATCATCTTTCACGCAGTTCATTCATCTTTTCTTTGGTCGTCTTAAAACCATTGACATACTCGTATATCTGTATAAAACCATAAAATTCTATTTCTTTTATTTATTACACGTTTTCATAACGCGTTGACCTATAAATCAATAAAGATATCTGTAAAGCCTAGACATAAATGAATTACAAATCAATTCATGGAGTAAGAACTGAGTAATCCCTGTTAGTTTTGTAATCTTTATGTGCACACACAGATGTACGTACAAAAGCTACAGTTGGCACAACAGTGCAAGATATTCGCACTCCACAACGCCTAGCCTGCATTTGAACGTTGATAATATTCCTACAACTTTAGTTAGGTAGGACATGCAGTATACGTTAATTCTATCTATCATTATGATGCCGTGCTTCGAATGACATATTAAGCGTTCTATATGACTATCTAGAACACAGTAAGAATATATCCGCCCGTCCTTTATACGACCTGACTCAACTATCAGCGAGATATTTTTTCAGGAAATGAAAAAAATAACTGCTTTATCATACAAAGTGACCTCCTCGATCCGACAATTTGTATGCAAAAGCAAATTTTTTATTAATATCTTGATAAAAAATCCTGGTGAGTTCAGTTTCATTGACTGAGCAACCCGTATCAGTTTGCGGGACGCTGTCCCTTACACCCAGTATACAGGTTCCGAATCCGAACAGCTTTTCAAAGATTCCATTCTACAGATTACAAACCCAAATACAGATGTATAGAAGCTACAGTTGGATCAAACGTAGCCTAACAGTGCAATGGAGCGAGCACTAAATATAGGCTAGGCACTCGACGCCGCCTGCATTTGAACGCTGCCACAGACGCACTAAATCTAAGCCAATATTATTGCTGTATCTGTGTAGTAACGTAGGTATTTATTTGAGTAAATAATTGATGTGTTTGCATCAATTATGATTATATTTATGTTTGTATGCAAACAAATTGATTCAATTGCTAAGACGAAATTGTGGCAAACAAGAATAAATTTGGTCTGCCTGCAGGTAAATGGGCACAGAAACCTTTAGTGTCTCTAACTAGAAATTCAATCAGAAACTCATTCGACGCTAGTAAAACACATATTGCTTGTGACTATATGTAGACTGCTCATGTACCAATAATTTAGCTGATTCTCAAGCCCTTCACTGAACGTTTGGCCGGAAAACTGAAATGCGATCACTTCTGTACTTCGAATTTGCATAAATAAACCCTACATATGTTCCTTTGACCATGCAATATTAATTATTTTTAAGCACATCAAATCAAGCACACATCAACCTCAAGCAAAGTAATTGTAAATTTTAATTTAACCATTACGTGTTTTATTTTTCTATGATAAATATACAATGCCCCCGATTCTGGCCGCCACATTCTTAACTAATTTTAAGATAGCGCTGTAACTTTCTTTAATTTGACATAAGAACAGGATAGCAAATAGAAACATGTGTTTGACGTTCCTAATTTGACATAAGCTGCTTTAAATAAGAACCGAGCATAGAGCATGTTCCTTATTTTACGTCAAATGAGCAATCTAAAATGTCAAATTTAAGCAATTTAATGTCAGATTAGGAATGTCAAAGTCATGTGTTTATTTGCTATCCTGTTCTTATGTCAAATATAAGAAAGTGACAGCGCTACTAAGAATTAGAATTAGTAACTGGACGGCGTGAATCGAGGCCAAATGGCGCTAATTCAGGACGCACTATTCTTAATTCTACTCGTAATTCTTAGTAGCGCTGTCACTTTCTTAACTTTGACATACCTAATAATAGGATAGTAAATAAACACGTGACTTTGACATTCCTAATCTGACGTGCGGCGCTTTAAATAAGGAATGATCTAGAGCATGCCCACTAATTTTACGTCATTTAAGCAGTCTTATGTCAGATTAGGAATGTCAATGTCATGTGTTTATTTGCTATCCTGTTCTTATGTCAAATTTAAGAAAGTGACAGCGCTACTAAGAATTAGAATTAGGAACAGTGCGTCCTGAATTAGCGCCAG
This sequence comes from Scrobipalpa atriplicella, assembly GCA_029255725.1. Lineage (NCBI taxonomy): Eukaryota > Metazoa > Arthropoda > Insecta > Lepidoptera > Gelechiidae > Scrobipalpa > Scrobipalpa atriplicella. Next base: position 45,053 of record JARACY010000852.1, read on the forward strand.
TCTGCTAGCTGACTCGTCTCTACTTTCTAAGCGGCACATCATTACTGTCACACAATGGTCAGTTTTAATTAAAATGCGGTGTTGTTATTATAAATAATAGTTCTTTATTTCTTGTACGGTTTAATAAAATGTTTAGATTAGTTTTTTCTAGGTCTATAGGTAGGTTATTGTCTAATGTAACAGGTAAATTAAAAATATGTATTTGTATTTGTAAATGTTTTGTTAATTCAAAAAATCTATAGAAATACTCCTGAAAAAAAAAACCCTCATCTAGCCCAACTATCAAACAAAATTCGGCAGGCTGGGTCACTTATTACTATGCTAACGGGTGAGTGAAATAGGTACAGAAATCCTGAAAATTTGCTTTGATGAAGCTATCAGGCCCTATATCGGGGGCAGCCAATTTCCCACGTTGTGGCCACAAATTTGCCCTTTACCAATCTCATTGCTCTGAAACTTAGTTATGTCACTCAATCTTATTTACATTGGACTTTGCTGGCCTTTGCCCAGCCAACGACCGGCCTCAAAGAGACTAATAATTTAATTTCACAGTTAACTAGATTTAATATCAAAGGATCATATATTTACGGAGGCAGGGCAGGCGAATCGATAGTTCAATCGTTTAGACTAAATGAAAATCCTAGATGAGGTGCAGAGAAAATATACCAACATAGGTACATTATATTTCTTTGGCTATTCACAGACTTAACGGCCGGGCGGAGCGGAAGGCCGTGTTGCTCTAAGTTCACAAATTATCAAAAACAAAATACTATGTGCCACTTTCTAGGTAGAATTACCTACGCTTTACGGGCCTTGCCTACTGTAGGTATACGTCATAGGTATTTTACTATTCTACTCCATTAGTAGATATCGAGTGAAACTTAAAAATTTTGATGTCAGAAGTGGGATACAAACTAATGTGTTTTTTGCCTGGAAGTTATACTCAGTTTTCATATACTAGTCATTTTGCCAGTTTCAACCATCTTTAATTATATAATATTAATATTTAAAAAAAACTATATTATACAAAAGTTGTAAGCTAGTTGACTTCGGTATATCAGCTACATTTTTGTTCTAATCTTACATCCAATCGCTGGCAGCGCTACCACTCTATCAACGATTAGTTTGGTTTAGTGGACACTGCCTGTTCCTTGGTTGCAACCACCATAATATGGCAAGTAATTACTTTAGCGTGTGGAGGACATTGACCACTGAAAATATTCTGAATGGTTGCTAGTTTTCATTGACTTATCTTTTAAAAAAATATATGTGTATGGTTTTAAGTCACTTAATGCTGTCTTTTGCTCGCACATAATGATAACGATAATTATTAATGTTTGATAGAATATTCCTTGTTTCTCTGCCAAAAATGTATCCACCTAGAATACTAATCTACTTCACACTTTAAATAATTAACACCCGGTATATCTCAGACAGAAAGAGTAAACGTAAACATACAAAATGAGGCTACCAGGAGAAAATGAATGAAAGGAGCTTATCTATCGCAACGCAGTGGGATCCTCGTTCTACCACCAAAGAATCGGCCGAGGTCCATTATGGTAACAAAATTGAATCTCGTTAGCTCATAAAATAAGAAAAGTTTCAGACTATCCCTATCCAAAAAAAAATACTAAAATGTAAACATAGCAAATGAGGCTACCAGGAGAAGATAAATGAAAGAAGCTATCTATCGCAACGCAGTGGGATGCTCGTTCTACCAACAAAGAATCGGCCGAGGTCCATTATGGTAATGAAACTGACTCCCGTTTGTCTTAAAGTCGTAGCTCAATTTGCAAGGCGAGAGATAAACGCTGTTAAACTGTCGAAGTTCGTGACAAAGCCTGAATAATGCAGATTACACTGGGAAAAATACGGCCGCAGTCAAATCTGCATATTTTATTGGACCCTTCACAGGAATCTCATTTCAGCCAGCTGGAATTATCTTGATTTTTTAGGAAATTGATTTAAATGCACATAATTGCGTCATGCCTGCGTTTTTTATGGGAGAGTCAGAACGTCAACGCTATAATGAATACTTTATTCGCTGCATCTGACTAGAGGCGTAGTTCACTTATTCCAGTTGTACAATTACATCGAAAATATGACTAACTAACTAACAATAAATTAAAACCATTACTACACCATACATTAAAAATTGTAAAAATAAAAACCAGACATGATACTTTACAATGGCAACCCACATTTTCCTAAAGTACTCCACACTCCACATAACTCGTAAAAGCAATACAGAGAAACAAACAAGCACTTACCTACATATAGTCCAGTAAATTAACAAATTTTTACATGGAACGAGTAATATTAATTGCATTTAACTTGCACCAGTTGCACCATAACAGAAGATCTTGTTGAGCTCGCTCCATCATTTTCTCTGTCACTGTCGTCTCCGATCGTGTGTCTAGAGTCAAGAGCAAACCCATTTCGAATTTAAAAAAAAACTGAGATATAAGTAATTAGAAATAGGAACTAAAAGTATAAAATTGTAGCTATAAAATTGAACTAAGAGGGTACTCTAACAAAACCATGGAATACTAAAAGCGCCAGCTACCCAAAGAAACACTTCTTGCCTAACTATAATTATTCTGAATATATAGATCATTCTCCCAGAGCCCATAGATAGTTAATTTTGTTAGTGCATCGACAGTACAAAAGCCTTGCAAAACACAACTACAGTTATATTGTTACTACATCTAATTTATGTTTGTTTTGTGAATTTATTGTGTTTTTATCTGTATATTTTTTGTGACCGGGATTTTTGTAAAATATATAATCATAAAGGTGGTGATTATTTTCTACATTACACCTTCTTTGTAGGTATACTAAAGAAATATTATAACAGTAAATAACTTGTAAAAATAGCATAATTAAATTAGGCAAAATCACTAAAACAAGTGTCTTTAATATGCCACAATATTCTTTCATTCACTGGACTAACACCCATCTCTACTTAGAAACGTACGTAGTACATACCTGTTCGTAGAGGATTAAGCAAATGGGTTCCGGCCCCGATACTTATTTAGGTGTCTACATTTGATTTTACACACCTGCGCTTATAGCCGACCCCGGTAATGTGTTTAGTTTGGTTCATTCACTTTAACACCCTTTATCGTAAACAGTTTTTTGGTTAAAAATAAGACTTAAATATACTATCCTAGCTATATAGTCTATAGATTTCTGTCCAGCACGGAAGTAAGAAAAGTATAACAGAATACTCGTAAGTAATATAAAAGTAAGGGCATTTTGTCCACCCTCAATCACTGTTTCTAATAAAATTGGTCGAAAAACTAGAAAGAACAATTTAATCTATTATTAAAAAATCATAGTAAAGAAATTTTTCTTTTTTGATCCTACGAATATTTTTTTGGAGCGTTGCTCAATTTAATGAAAAGACACCGCAATACGCTGTAAAATTAATGAATTTTAATGATGTATGTAGGTAGTTGGAGTACGTAACTGGTTTTGTTTTAGTTGGCAAAAACATAATTTACACAATTCTAGAAAATCGTATCCCATGGAAGCCAAGTTCATGCCGTTCATGGTGCTTTCGTGTGTGGTTTGCACAAAAAAGTTGTGATATCTAAAAAGTGCGCCAAGTCTAGGGTTTGATATTTGGACGTCAATATTTAAATAACCGTTTAAGCTATGTTTATAAAATTTAAGATGCTTGTTTATATCGGGAATCTCAGTATATAATCCAAATTAGGTGTGTTTATGTTAAATAGTTTTTGAGTTACCTATGAGGGGGTCAAAAGTGGCTCCAAATGGTTCCTGTAAATATACACACGGTGCTGCCCGCCAGTTCTGTGCGCTCGACTTGAACTTGGCTGGACACGCTACCGCGTGTCTAGATTTCTAAGAGAAAATTCTCTCGTATTTCACGATAAGTTTAATAAAACGGTGTCGAGTATCACTACCTACATATAAGTCATGATACGGGCACACTTACACGCGCTTTTGACGGAAATCCGGATATGAATGTTTAAAAGGGGGGGATTCCCGCAAAGCCTTTAGCTTCAAGATTGCGGGTTATTTGCGAGTCGCGATCGACGGTTCGAGTCCGATTCTTTACGTACTAATATCGAGAATAAGGTATATGCGTAATTTTTTTTTAATTATCAGTAAGAATTGTTGTCACCATACAAAAATTAATGTGAAAAAAATTTCACAAAATACTTATTAGTGTACGACTTATATGCTCCAAAGTAACCCTCGAATCCTTTTTGCTGACTTACTACAGCATGCCTGAGAGGAAGGGCAGCTGAAACATTCTATGTTTTTCTATCTCTCCCAGTCCAGCATGGAAGAAATATGATCAATGGGCGCGATAAAATATAGAATTTATCACCTGATTATTTTCCCGACATTAGAAGGTTTATAACAGTCATAGGCTCACAACCTGTCATTGCTGTAATACTTATATTATGTAAAATACTTACTTCCTACTATAAATTTGACAAAATACATACATACATACATACATACATATAATCACGCCTTTATCCCTAATGGGGTAGGCAGAGCGTAAACGACCTAAACAAAGGTCGTTCCGCCACGTCTGACAAGTTTTGGAGGTTATTACAGATTATTGCGTATATCGCTTTAGTGACAGGTTGTCAGCCCATCGCCTAAATTGCAATACACATAAACCCTCGAATCCCTTAGCTGGTTTTTACAGCATGCCCGGGAGGAGATGCAGCTGGCACATTCTATGTTTTATTACCACTCCCAGTCCAGCATGGAAGAAATAATTATGATATTATGATATTTTTGGAACCCAAATTATTTCGTTAGAGTTATGAGCGCTCATATCATATGAGAATTTTATTAAAATACAGTGTTATTTATTAACAAAATGTTTATGTCACATTTATTTAGAAATATTTAGAATTTGACTTTATCAAAAGCAGTGTAGAATCTATTGTGTTTTTTTAACATGCGATGCATTATTCTTCTTCTCGTGTCAATCGGTTTTGGCGAAAATATTATATTAATTATAACCATTATTCCGCTAAAATTATAGGTACTGTGACGTCAGTGGCGTTGTACATATCTGTGAGATATTTTTGAAGAACATTAGAGCAAGCTCATATACCTAGAAACCTAAAGAGTACTGGTGTTTTCACGCAGGAATGGGACTTGAACAATTAATTGAACTCCGTTATTGGCCTATTGAATCTAATCATTCTTTTTGTAGGGAAAGGCCAAAAAAACATGTAGAATAAAAATAAAACCAAATAATTTTAAATTAAATCTTCATTAAAGACGGAGTCGCGACGGCAGGTCTGGTGTCAGAGATATTGACTTTTAACTCGTCCGCCCTGACGAAGGTAGATCCTCGAATTAGGGCCGTTTTGCTACATGACACAAAGTCGGGGATTACCATACTTTGTTACTCCGTTAGACATCCACCTATCCGTTATGTTGTGCGTATAAAATTCGCCTAGAGATTAAATAGGGTAGGATATTCTGCGCGTTGTTATAATACTTATTTATTTTCTATTTTTTATAGGTTTTGGAAACAAAGCTCTCGCAGAATCTAAAGGCAATCCAGTAGTCGCAAGCAAAATTACATTAGCTTATTTTATAATTTATACTAGCTTTTGCCCGCCGCTTCGCTCAGGTATCAAGTTGAAACCCCAGTTTCTATCTTATCTATAAAGTTTGAAATAAAAGAATAACGTAACGTAGTAGATATCTCTCGTCTCTCACGCCCCGTTAAAGTGTATATCTGTCGCAGGGATTTAGTCAAAGACGTTATATTATAATTTATTTTAGGAAATTTATAATCTAACCTAACCTAACCTACCGATAGTTTATAAACTGACTAGTAAGTTTGTAAACTAACAGTTGTTACAATTTAACGCTGACATATCCGTTTATAGCGGACCGCGCGGCACGCATAGTGTGTAGCGGCCATTACGCCTCGTGATACAATTACCACGCTCTTGAAAGTCGCGTCGCCTTGCAGTGTAAACTAACCCTTAGTCCATCCTATATTTTGTTTATGTATTAAAAATAATTCTCGAAGAATTCTTTTGAAATGACTCCGCTCGCGGTTCACTTTTTGCATGCCTGTTTTGCCCACATTTTTCTTTATCTCTGAAATCTCTTCTCAAAGGGCGAGTCTGAAATGCTCAAGGGTATTCATTCATCTGATTATGTTTTTTTTTCTTCTGGCAAGACAGCGAGGCTTATCATTACAACTAAGACAGTGGTCGAAATATTCTTGTGTTTCTTCATTTGTTTTTAAAAGCTAACAATGGGTAGCCGGAAATGTTATCCATTACGGGTCTTTTGTTTTCTGGATTAAATCGCAAGATTCGCAAGTCGAGAGCATTTTTCGTAATCTGAAAGGTTATCACAGATTACCAAAGTATATTATGTCCTACAAGGTAATGCCACATGTAGTAGGATGACTTAATTCAATTACATTTGCCTGAAATCAACAGTACAATTGAGATGAACCGGACTTCGACAATTGAGGAAGTCTCCAATTGAAGGTTTATTACCTAAAATTACTCTACATTTTTTCTAGACTGTGTGTAATGCTACACATGCTACGAGACGAATTTTATTTTAACAGCTTTAAATTCAGCTGTTGATTCTCCTTTTTTCTTACATAGCTGGAATGACTGGAAGCGATAGAAAAACATTGAATGTTCCAGCAGCGCTTCCTCCCTGGGATGCTGTAGAAGTCAGCAAAAGGGAAACGAGGGTTAGTGTATTATTGTAATTTAAGCGATGGCTGACGTGTCACTATAGCGATACACATTAAAATCAAAATTTCCCTCAATATTTGTCAGACGTGGCGAAAGCGCCTTTTAGGCCGGGTCCACATTTTGGTGTATCTCCGTCGCGTGGCATTGCCGCGTGTTATGATCGCTAGTTTGGACGCAAAATTATACGCGATCATGTATTATGCCGTTGCGATACCGTATCTGATACGGCCCGTTCCACACTTATTCATTATCTGATACACCACGAATCGGATACACGTATCGCGATCGGTACTGTAGACGTTTTTTGATACTGTATCACGTTACGACGTTATGTTACGATACATGATACATCGCGTTCCATATCGAGTCGGTTTTTCAACGATCATCAAAGGAGGTAGATCGTAGAATTGAAGGAAAAGATACAAGGATCTGAGAAAAAAATTGTAGAGTCCATACTAACGAACGTTATGCCGGAACGCTGACTTGGTTAAGGCTCGTATTTATAAAGCGATCTCAAGAATTAGAGCAATATTAAGTATGGATTTGACAGATCGTTTTGTACTGAAATGACATTTCTGATACAGACTCAAACTCGCTGTCACTCTTGAGAGCTGATTATAAATACGGGCCTAAGTGTGGACGCGTTTGAATACTACATAGCTAGTGATACGGTGTGACCAAAGTGAGCGTATGTACTTAGGATACAAGTACTATATACGATAGGCCTGATCAGGATCGCTAAAATGGTACAAATGTGGACCCGGCCTGCTCTGCCTACTCCGTAAAGAATAAAGGTCTGACTTTATGTATGTATGATTTAATTTTAAAGTGAGACCATACAACTAGAACTAATTATAATAACCCTCAAAACTTGTCAGACGTGGCGGAATGACCTTTATTTAGGTCGTTTTTGCTCTGCCTACCCCAATAGGGCGTGATTTTATGTATGTATGTATGTATGTAGAACTAATTAAAAATTTATCTACAATCGACACCGCCTCATGGTCAACTAAGCCTTAAGTATGGTCGTTGGTTTTGCTCAAGCTACTAGCCCTGCCATAAATATCTGGGCATCGCATTTAGGGGATTTAGCCACCGCGTGTATTTCTGATGAAGGTTCAGGGTTTCTTACTAACGCGCTCGTGTTTTTAAATCTCTTAATTTATAGTTTTTGAGTATAAAATTTCCAACTGCCCTCGTGGTCCAGTGGTATGAACCTTGGGCTCCCAATATGGAGGTCGTGGGTTCGGTTCCCACGGAGGGAATACGAAGCTGTTATTTCAATACATATTTTTCTTCATACTGGACTGGGAGTGATAGAAGAACATCTCACGGGCATGCTGTAAAATCAGCTAATAAGGGATTCGAGGGTTTCAGTATTGTAATTTAGGCGATGGGCTGACAACCTGTCACTATAGCAATGTACAGATCTATCTGGAATAACCCTCAAAACATGTCAGACGTGGCGGAACGAACTGTTTAGGTCGTTTACGGTCTGCCTACCCCATTAGGGATAAAGGCGTGATTATATGTATGGATTTCAGTATTCAGTTTTTTTTCTCCAGTTTTTGGGTTAAATGTTAAGACAACGCTGGTTGAGTTATCCGAGTGTCAAGAAAAAATAATCCGTACATCAGAATGCACGTTAAGTTCTGATAGGTTGTCTTTGATTGAGTTTCTCAGACAAACCATGTCAGAAGGCTTAACAGGCGGTTTAAAAACTCTGACACGAGAGTTCGTTGGGTCGTTTGTTTACTATTAAAAACGGAGCCATATTCTGTACTACTGATGAAGAATCAGAGTCTTATTCTTCTTTTATTTTTTCCATTGCTTTTTTTTAATCAACTTCGAACTGAAAGAACCTGGTGTTAGAGTTTTTAAACCTTATTCTCACTAACACACTCGTATTTCATTTCACTTGGCCCAGATTTATAATTCTTTTAATTTATAGTTTAGCATTAGCATTTTCTAGGTTGTACGTTCTGGGAAGAACTGAAATAGGGTCAGCAAGTTTACAGTGGCTATTTTGAAGCAAAGGTCTTTTTTTTACTTGGAATGGGTTAGCTCTTGACTCTAGATACAAAGGTCATGCAGCGATGACCGTGACAGAGTTGACGATGGAGCGAGCTAACCCAGAAAACGCCTGTTAAGGCACTGGTAGTCTCACGCACCGACGGAACACAGCAAGCTGTTTGGCGCCGGACTCCGGTGAGAGGGTGGTCGCGAGCCAGGCGGCCCCTTGCGGAGCCTACCACCGCTTTGTTGGGATCATTCAGCCGGACTTGTTGCCCGGGATAATATAATAATAAATTATGTTTATTCAAAAAAAAAAAAAAAAAAGGGATGGACCACTAGGAGGTAGATCCCATCCCACCCCTTTTGGCTGGTTTGGAGAGTCTTGTTATCTTTATGCTTTGTTTTCTTTATGCTGCTTGCTTGCTTGTTTGTTTTTAAAGCAGACTGTAAAAACTTACTGAAAGGTACAATTCAGGCGAAGTTTACTCATTATCTTTATATAATATCCCTGCCTTTATACATTTCCTTCCAATAAGAATAACCATTATTGCTAATTTGGCCGTTGACCCTCTTCCTACGCCGTAAGGATTTAAGCGTAATTGTATGTGTATAGGTATAGGTAGTAAACATTTGAACGAAACCAAAACAAACGTCTTTACCAAAATACATCTAAGATATTTCCTCATAGAATAACGTGTGAATCGTAATTTCCCCCCTCATAACAGCTGTCCCGCGCGCCGCAAAGTTTCCCTAATCTGAGCGCGTAGATCATTGGGATTGTCGGCTGATTCCGCGACGATTAACCGTATTCATTGCGTTTTGCGTTTTGACGTCCGTCAGAAGCAACAGGGCCGCGATTGGAGGGCGGGAAAGCACATGCGCGGGCGGGTGACGGGGGGTTGCGAGGGGTGCGCGGGGGGTCGCAGCCTCCACGCTCGGTCATAACGAGGCGCCGGTACCCGCGGCTCGCGCTCCGCTCGCGACAATTTCGAACGCTCCCAAAAAAGTTGTGAACCCCATCGCTGTCTCCCTCTATCGTGGTGACTGCGGGTGCTATGGACGTTCCATCATCACCATGAGGTAAGTCATCCTTCAGCTTTTCCAACTTCTAAGTTATATCCTTCTGGCACGTCAATTCTTCGAATAGTTTAGGTTATAAGTTGAAAAGTTTACTTGCTTAACAATTTCTTATTAAATTCGAATTTCAAAAGTTCAATTTTGTTTTTAATTTATGGCGCTCGGTTTTTGTTTTGGATTTATACGGCTGGTTTTAAATCATTTTTTATTGTTTTGTCTTCATTTCATAGCCAGGCTTGCTTTATAAATGCCGGTTTATTTTCTTTGCAGTTTGCAAATTGCATATAAAATAAACTGTTGTAAGCTGTGTACACTTCGCTTATTGCCGCTGGGATACATTAATTTAATGGAGAAATAATATAGAGCTACGGCGCGCGGGCGGGCATGCTTTTAAAACAAATTATGGTACATTTTAAAACATTTTTATTGAGAATCATAAAGTCATTAGACATGCTACCCTATAGTGACAAAAGAAAACAAAGAATGTACCAGCTGATTCTTCTTTCATACTATAAAATCTAATTTAACTACTCGAGGAATTAAATGTGTTACAGTACATAGGTAAGCGTAGGTATATGTATTGCTAAAGATCGTACAAAATATAACTGAAATGTTTCTCAAAAAGTGTCAAACGTGGAGAAAACGGGTTCACTGACTACCTGCTTAGGAAAACAGGCGTGATTTAATGTACCTATTTATAGACCGGATCTCCCAGCGAGGCTGTATAATAGGGTATCTGTGAAAAAGGTCCTTATTATAGCAAATTTGCAGGCTGACGTGTATTGTTCGCCGCGACAATGGATCTGTCAATGTTTCGCTCGCCGTGAATGAGTGAATGAGCAAAAACTGTCCGTTTTGTCCACGTTCAATATAGGTAGCGGTTTTGATAAGCATTTTTTAAGAAAATTTTGGTGGAAAAACCTACATTGGTTAATGTAGCTTTCTCTTGAAGGAAAATATTTTTTGGAGCATTGTTTTAGTAGTCTTAAGTTTATTGTTCATATCACTAACAAAAATAAAAATATTTCCTCTGAACAATAATGGAGCCTTTTGCTTATTCCGCTCTCCAGTTTCATCCGGGGCTTAGGCCCGTATTTATAATCAGCTCTCAAGAGTGACAGCTAGTTTGAGTTCGTATCAGAAATGTCATTTCAGTACAAAACGGGCTGTCAAATCCATACTTAATATTGCTCTCAATCTTGAGACACTTTATAAATACGAGCCTTAGTAAGTTTTCCCGTGGGAAGTGGAGTATTTTTTCGAATAAAAAGATAATGACTTTTTGCCGCGGAATAAAAATGACAAGCATAGACTGATTTTATTTATTTATTTTATTTATTTAACAATTTATTGTACACAATAAATAAACGGAGCACATACACATTAAGGAAAAACAACACAAAAGGCCAGCTTATTTCTTCTTATTTCTTATTTATTCTCCAGTCACATAATCATTCTGCTTCATTTCATCAAAATCAGTTTAGCAGTTTTTGTATAAAACACAAACAGGGAGAGCTAAGTATCTACTCATACCGTCGTATTTGAAATGTTAGTAAGAATGTATATTGTATAGTATGTGTCGGGATTTTATTGATAAAACTAGGATTCTGATCAAAACTCGGAATATGATATGACAAAATCCTGATAAAACAAATCTACGATTTTGTCATAACGAAATCCAATAAATCAAACACCCGATCTCCTTAGGATCATGACAAAATCGTAGATTCCGAGTTTTGATCAAAATCCTTGTTCTAATGATCAAACCCCGATTTCATCATAATCTGCGACATAAGATTTCTTCATAATATCATCGAATATTTTGTTGACATTACTAACCAGCGGGCACAGAAACAAGTCGGTGTGAATAATTCGATATTACTATATTCGGTCTAATGTAATACCTAACTTGCTTATATTTGCTTATATAAAGGACGGCGGAATTCGAGGAATTGACCAACTGGAGTGGAAGTAACGTGATACAGCGAGCTGAATTAACTGTTTCCAAACTAACAAACTGGAGAAATCTTTGAAACTTAAAAGAAGTTAGTAAATAAGTAGGTATCTAGAAAAGTCAACATTTTATACATTCTATTACATAGATTTGGATTCAATTTGACTTAGGCACTAGTTCATGAAAGTAACGTATAATGAAGGGACTACAATTAGTACGAGTGTGATTTAATATTAAAAATGATATCGATTCATGGTGACCAATGTGAGCATGACTTAAGTTCTTTCAAGACAGTCAATGAGGACAGGTGACCTTTTTAGTCAAGATTTTGTGATTTTGTGTGCATACGTATTGATATCAATGTCAGACGAGTATTTGCAGTTTCATACACTATTTTTATCTTCTCTTATAAAACAAAAGCAGGAAAGCGACCCAAGACATCCACTCTACGGGCTCTCCCCCGCCTTAGGTCGACTGCGAAGCCGCAAAAGCTTCCTGCGATCTACACAGCCTACCGACCAAGACCCCTCTGACGTGAGGTGCAAGCTTTGGGCAAGTGAGTATCCACATTCACTGTACCCCCCCAACGAAAACCTGCCTCCAGGTTACAAAGAACCTTGGCCAATCTGGAGAAGTCTAAATAGGCTTAGGACACAGGTTGGCCGAAGCAAAGAAAACCTTTGCCGATGGGGGTACTCCAGTAGTGCAGACGCCAGCTGTGAATGTGGAGAACCCTTGCAGACCATGGCACACCTCACTAACTGTCCCGCGTGCCCGACCACCTGCTCGCGTGAGGACTTACTTGTCAGTAACCAGAGGGCAACCACGGTAGCCGCTTTCTGGGCAAGTAAGATTTAGCCCGTGTTTCTTGCCGACACGAAAGAAGAAGATCTTCTCTTATTAGAGTTTCATACATTGGGAATCAATTAACTTACACGTTTTCCGAAAACCTTCAGCATTTTACTTGCCATCACGACTTTTGTGATATGATAAGTATTGCAGTAATTTGACATTTCAGTCTTAATATTAACTAAAAAAAAAAACAATCACGCAGTAACGAGTAGTACCTACGGCGGAAGTACCAACACGCTGAAGTAGCAACACGAGTTCCAAATTCGAAATTCAATATTGCAACTCGAATTCACCTCTGGCTGTAAACACATAACCGCATTCCGCCACGGAGCCTGCTATTAAGCGTGCAACAGTGTCACACTACAAGAAAGGAGCAGTAAGTCGTTTCAGCGGTGTCCTTTGGTAATGGTGACATAGTAGAAAAAATAAGCAGTAAGACATTGGACAGGGTCTTTGAAACAAAATATGTTATATTCAAAAGGCCTTTCTCCATTCCTACCTACTGAAGGTTATACTGCTCTAATAACTTCTACTGTGGCAGTATTTAAATGTGCCTAAAACAAATAGCTTTCAAGTAAGTATTTAGCTGGCTAGATAAATAGCAACACTCGAATTTCAACATAACAGCTGAGAAGGAACGATAAGGCATTTTGTATAACGCTAAAATTGCAAAACTAGAGGTAGTGTGTGTGTCTTCTCATTGTAGCAAATATGGCCAACTCTATCTTTCAAAATAAAGGTAAAAAAATCATTGTGAGGTATTGTTTTCACTCTCAGTTACATGGAAACCATATTTGTGTCAATGCAGCTGTTTTTTGACAGGCACGAAAGAGACAGCAGTCTCTTTTTGTCGGAACGCATACCAACAGAAGCGGACCAACAATGCGATGGCTCGTTTGAAACGGATTTTCATTGTGCATAGCACCATCCAACAAAAAAAGAGAACCACCGCATGCCTTTATGCCATATCAATCGTTGGGAACGGAGCAGAATTGGCTCTTTGTGGGTGTAAGCCAATATTGGCATTGCAGGTTGAAACAAGAAACTTACAAACGTACAGCTTGTGTATGCAGAGCACTTTGCACTCTACAGCTGCAAAAGAACGCCGAACAGCTAATTTTAGTAAAATAGAGGTACATCATCATCTCCCTAACTTTAACCCGTATTTCACAGTGTCGTCGGCTAACTAATCTAGGGGATTGAACGAGGATACTGGTTTATAAACAGAGCGACTGCCATCTGACCTCCGCAACCCAGAAGGGAAGACCCAATATTAGATTAGGCTTTTCCTAGTGGCCAACCCAGCTGTCAGAGTTTTCAACCCGCTATTTTGCGTAATGGCCTTTGACATGGCATAACGACTAAATAACTACGATATTAACCGGGACCAACTGTTATACCACTACCGGTCACCCATCCATGGCCGGGCCTCGGTGATGGAAAAGCAGATGGCTTCTATGTTTGTCCCTCGCTTAATATACAAACGTAAGAATCGTGTGTACCTATACGTGTATACCGGGTGTAAGGGACAGCGTCCCGCAAACTGATAGGGGTTGCTCAGTCAACGAAACTGAACACATATCACCAGGATTTTTTTTCTGGAAAAGAAAAAAAAAATTTGCTTTTCCATACAAATTGTCTGATCGAGGTGGTCATTTTGTATGAAAAAGCAAATTTTTTTTTTTCATTTCCTGAAAAGAGTTCCTGGTGGTAGTTGTTCAGTTTCGTTGACTGAGCATCCCCTATAAGTTTGCGGGACGCTGTCCCTTACACCCGTATAGTGCACTTTACTTTCTACAACTGCATGTGAATGGCGAACAGCTGTTGTTGGTGTATGACTGTGCTAAAAGATTTAACTATCTGGCAGTCGTTCTACATCTGTAATGTTTGTGTTGATAGGTACTAGTTTTTGGAGACAATCTTTTGGATTTTGTCTAATTTACATCGCTGAACTTTGAGAAAAAGATAATTCGCACTCCTATTTGGATGATTTTTACTAATTAGTGATTTTAATCAAATGACTGTAACGCCTCTTTATTTTGGAATTTGACACTCAAACATGAAAATAAAGAAGCTAAAAGTTACACTCGGGTGGGATTCAAAGATTGTGGGTTCAATCCCACCCAAATGTAACTTTTTGCTTCTTTATTTTAATTTTTTAATCACTGATCATAGCAGCAAATCCCACAAACAAATCTGTTGTAATTTTATTCATGTAATTGAAAAAGGATAAATAAAATAGGTAATAGCATAATCTCCTGTTTAAGTAAATATTATTCTAATTCACGCAACACAAATGTCTAGTTCGAAGAATAGGCCAATCCGGAATCAAACCTGAGCATTTAGGGCATGACCGCAATGGATTGTCGGAATGATGGCAAGCCAAATGGATGCAGAATCAAAGCTTTCACAGGAATGCCTTTTGGGTCGAAATGTCTATCTTCTACGACCTGTTACAATTTCTGAGCATTGAATATTAATGCTGAATCGTTTCAAGAGAATTGTTATAAAGGATTAATACATACATACATACATATAATCACGCCTTTATCCCTAATGCGGTAGGCAGAGCGTAAACAACCTAAACATAGGCCGTTCCGCCACGTCTGACAAATTTTGAGGGTTATTCCAGATGGATCTGTATATTGCTATAGTGACAGGTTGTCAGCCCATCGCCTAAATTACAATACTGAAACCCTCGAATCCCTTAGCTGACTTTTACAGCATGCCCGGGAGGATATGCAGCTGGCACATTCTATGTTTTTCTCTCACTCCCAGTCCAGCATGGAAGGATTAATACTCAAATATTTTCCCAAACATTGTCTACGTGAAACTAAAAGAAACCTTTAACCACGAAAACACAATTATTTCATTCATGTACCGATCGTCACCTGTTGTATTTTCCAAATAAACTAAAATAAAATAAAATGAAAACAATACTAGGAATATGGGCAAATAATGACTCATTAACAACTGCATTACTCGTACTTGTAGTAATTATAGAGCAGTTGGCAAAACAGTTGCACAAACAGCCAGACGCCGAACCCGTGCTCGGAGCATCGGCATTGTGTGATTTATTGATCCTGAGATACTGTTAAACTGGCTTAGTCGAGTTACACACTTATCTGACCGTCATGCCCATATCCCAGGGTAGGTAGAGCACATAGATGGATGTGCTAGTAATTTAGCTAGCCATTCACACCAGCGCACAAAAGTATAAGCACCTCTGTTTGCTGCCACAAAAAGGCATGGTTCTGGTCTTAGTCCAGGGGCTAGCTTTTCACAAAGATTTATATACCACAAATCAAGAAAAAAAAAACGAACTTGTAGTACCTACTTCTTCCTTGCTGACTGGGAGCGAAACAAAAACATGAGTGTGCCAGCTGCCTCTTCTCCTGGACATGCTGTAGAAGTCAGCAGAGGGATTCAAGGGTTACAGTGTATTGTAATTTAGGACATGGGCTGACAATCTGTCACTATAGCGATACACTTTGAATCTAAAATTGCCCTCAATATGTGTCCAATACGGAATCTCGACGCACTCAATCTCGACGCACATTGAGTGACACACTGAGTCCGAGATTTGTCAGACGTAGCGAAAACGCAATTTACTAGGCGTTTTACTCTCTGCCTGCCTCGTTAGAGGAAATAGGTGTGTTTAGTACAGTACAGAGATAGAGAATGGGCGCTTTTCCACTAGACGGCACGTCAACGGCAACGGCGACGGCACGGCGAGATCACGTGACAATATCTATGGGAATCGATGACATGTCGTGACGGTGCCGTGCCGTCAAGTGAAAAGCGTGTCATATAATTTCATTGATTCTCATACATTATCTCACCTACGATATCGTCGACGGTACCGTGCCGTCGCCGTTGCCGTTGACGTGCCGTCTAGTGGAAAAGCGCCCAATTAATTAAAAACTACAAAAGCGTTGCGCCTGTATTTGAAGAGGCAGAGACATACTCGTAGAAGATTAGACTACATCCACATCCGTGCATTCACAAACACAATTACTCAATCCCATGTTCTTGTCTATTGCATCTGTCGTTTGCATGTGTGTGTAATCCCGTACAGTGGTCAGTGTAATTAATCCGCAAATGCAGTTGAGTTAGTGAATTGATAAAGGGAATAGTAGCTTAGAACTAGAATGGAATTAAAGTTACGTGTTAATCATGGCGGCTCATATTATTAAATTTGCTCATATTAAAAAAAAACCAAGAGAAACAGCGGGTATTCAATGCCCCAATTCGATAGCCAGCATAAAAAAAGTATAATTGAATAGATATTTGAAAATCAGTTATAGATTTCTTACTTCGTATTTCTTTTTAAAGGCCGTTTAGGATCTAAAACGATTTTTAAGTTTTAAAGCTCACTTTCTATACAGTTGTTTTTTTTTACTTTTTTAAATTACTCATTAATTTCAATAATATTTACTTCTCAAAAATTGAAAACGTAAACCCAGGCTAATACAACTAACATATTTATAGCTTAGCTCTTTATCGGCTCACAAACCGTCGGAAGGATTTTGATAAAAGCAAGCACAGTTTCCTGCCGGCCGCCAGACTACAATAATATGAACCAGGGTTTAGCCTCCCAATGCTCAGATTGTGACAGAACCCGTTTATTTGTTTGTTTATTCGTAAAAGGTATCTAGGTGCAATCTATACGGTTTCGTTTTCCTTCGACGAAATCCCCAAAAGAAGAACACTTTCATTTTTGGTTTACTGTTGCAAGAGATGTGTCAGTAAAGACTGAAAGAAAAAAAAAAACCGGCCAAGTGCGAGTCGGACTCCGTATCATCACCGTACCATCATTTATAAAAATGGCAAAAAAAAATCATGTCTGTTGTCCGACTCGCACTTAACCAGTTTTTAGTATTTTTTTATAGCGGCAATAAAAATATCATTTGTGAAAATTTCAACTATCTAATTATCACGGTTCATGAGTAACGGCCTCCAAAAAATTATCTAAAAACAAGAGAAAATATCATGTTTTTTGTATGGGAGCCCCCCCCCCAATATTTATTTATATTCTATTTTTTAGTATTTGTTGTTATAGCGACAACAAAAATACATCATTTGCCAAAATTTCAACTCTCTAGCTATTACGGTTCATGAGATACAGCCTGGTGACAAACGGACGGACGGACAGACAGACAGACAGCGAAGTCTCAGTAAAAGGGTCCCGTTTTTTACCCTTTGGGTACTTAACCCTAAAAAAGAACGTTCTTCTACCAGTTGAAGGGATAACATACGACTGGTGCCTGGCAGGAGCTAATTATGAAGAGCCAAAGATTAGTGATGCTCCTTTAGAGAAGCCAAGCCGCTACGTTCAGAAGTGGTCTACTGACACTGACTGATGATGATGTCAAAGACACAGCGAGCGATCTCACTAGTAGTACTCTTTTTAGAAGAAGACCTACATATCCTACCTACTATTCTTAAAAGCTTTGATATTCCCACACAAATATGAAACTCACACAAAGATGATTGCCGCAAAATTCTGGTGGCAACTATATCAGAAAATACATTGCCTTCAAAGAAACGATATAAAAGAGAATAACCATAAAATTGAAATATTATTGAAGTACTTATACGAAAGCGAGCATATCGAGCGTCACGTTAAAAGAGCGTCCCGAAATATATTCCACGCAAAATCCAATATTGAAGCCAATAATTTTTCGGAATGAACGTGATATTTTAATGAGATTCTCCATGTTGAGCATTCCCAAACAAAAGGCAGCGAATATATTATGGAGTCTGCTAATAAGTCAAATTCTTTCACGATTGACACCGGGTATGGGCGGTATTTTCTAATAAAAACTTCAATAAATGTACAACGCGATGGGTATTAGCGCGCCGCGAAATTCCTCGTCGCGTAAATAATAACATAAAGATTTTCCAATACATGTCCCAATAAGGGGATGGCACAGCCGGCGGGCGGAGATATGAAAAACATAGACCCACTAACTGGAAAGTATTGTATGTAAGGCGGTTGCTGTGACAGATGCCATGCTGAGTCGGGTATTGGCTTGTCAGTTTACCATACTCGCCAGTTTCTGTAACTGGTCAGTTTCCAACATTCGACAGTTTAGATAGATAGATAAATCATTTATTCGGTACCAGTTTTATTACAGTAATTTAAGTAGTTTCAAGTAATTCCTCAATTTGGTCAGTTTCCTGGCTAAGGAAAACAAAAGAAAATATATCTAATATCCTTAGGAATGGTATCTGTCACAGCTTCCATCTTATAGTGCCACCGACTTATCTTTTCCGGTGGCGATATTTGGAACTACTATTTGGCTATGTTACACACTTACACAAGGGTTAAGGCGTGATCATAATGTATTTACTCGTATGTTTGAATGTACACCTACCTACACTGACAGCGACTGAGGCTATGCCAGCTTTAGTGGTGACGTGACAACTGAACAGATATTTCGGGCGCACTGGTAAATTTAGCAAATACCAAATTCACCATGCAGCATCTACTGGTGATTAAGTCTATGGCTGCAGCGAAGATATGAACCGTGGAGCCCCGACCGGGCCGTGCCGCCACCGAATGTATTCCATTTACTTTGCAATTTGGTAATAGGCATAGTACCAAAACCACAAGTAGGTATATGGATGTGATAGGATATACTTCCAAGTAGTCCACCCCGAGTAACGGCAACACAGGCTTGCCTATGGATAAGTACGGCTAAACGATTCCAGTAAAGTGGTAGGCTTAGCAAGAGGCCACGTGGCTCGCTATATAACCCTCTTACCAGAGTCCAGCGCCAAACAGCTTGCTGTGTTCCGTCGGTGCGTGAAAACGCCAGTGCCGTAACAGGCATCCTTTGAGCTCGCTCCATCGTCGACTCTGTCACTGTCATCAGTGACCATGTGTCTAGAGTCAAGAGCAAACCCATTTCTAATTCAAAAAATACCTAGCTGAGTCCCCTAGTTACTACATCTGTGACGACGGTGGAGATATGAACCGTGGAGCCCCGACCGGGCCGCGACGCCACCGAACGTATTCCTATTTACACCGCAATTTGATAACGTAAGAAAACCCTTCCCTTTTATCGGCATTTTGATTCAAATATTTTATACAAAGGCTCAAGTGCGAGGACTCTTTGCAGTTGCGGAGCTTTTGAGTGACCTTATATTACTTTATGTGTGCCAGTATTTGGTGTTCTATTTTAATGGCTACTCCTATCGCTTTGTCTCAAATAATACACTTATTCATTCATACGGATTTTGACCCGGTACTGTACGGATTTTGACCCCGAATATCACATGTATTCTGACCCAGCTCTCATGCATTATATCCCCTCAACCTTCTCAAAATTGGATGCAATAAATTCCTCATATAAAAGCTGCAAAAACATTTCTTGAAATGCTTCCCGCTGACCTCAAATTTCCTGTAGATGCGTTATTATTAAGAGCATAAAAGTTTACGACGGGCTGTTACTCTCAGACACACAAGCGGAGGAAATGGCTCTGACAGACTCTGGACATGTGATACATGACCGCAACTCTTTAGTAATAAAATAATAAGGATTTAGAATTTTAATAACAGTTTCCCGTTTTGGTATTTCGCCATGTCGTATCCCATATTTTTTTTGTTAGTGGCCGATATTCAAAACTAAGTAGGTGTGAATCAACCAACTATTTTTCATATCATAATCATAACATAAGAAAATCTACGCTCGTACCAATGTACTACGCCGTAGCAACATGCTACGACGTATATTTTTGGCTACAATAGAGATTAAACAATTTGTTAAGATTGCGACAATAATTTCTTCATGTAATTATATTGGATTGACGTCATCACGTTACGAAGTTGCTAGTTTCTTAGAAGATAAACAAGTTACATGAAATGTTATAAATAGTCTTTAATATAATGTACGTTACTTAGGGCCGTATTTATAATCAGCTCTCAAGAGTGACAGCGAATTTGAGTTCTATCAGAAATGTCATTTCAGTACAAAACCACCTGTCAAATCCATACTTAATATTGTTCTCAATCTTGAGATCGCTTTATAAATACGGGCCTAAGTGACTGGTGCATAAATAATGTACTGTAGAACTTTTTTACACGTATTCCCGGGCTTACTGTGAAATCTAATTAAAGAGACTAAAGGATTTTAGATGCTGCAATTTAGAAGATATGATGACAACTGGCTACACTAACAACAGCAAGATTCTACATACATACATACATAAAATCACGCCTTTATCCCTAATGGGGTAGGCAGAGCGAAAACGACCCAAAGGTCGTTCCGCCACATCTGACAAGTTTTAAGGGTTAATACAGATGATTATGTATATTGCTATAGTAACGGGTTGTCAGCCCATCGCCTAAGTTGCAATACACTGAAACCCTCAAATCCCTTAGCTGGTTTTTACAGCATGCCGGGGGGGAGATGCAGCTGGCACATTTTATGTTTTTCTATCACTCCCAGTCCAGCAAGGTTCTATCTAACATATTCCTCAAAAATTGTCAAAATGAAGCAGAGAAAACAGTTTTCATAGCTCATTGAAGTTTTGCCTACCCCATTAGTACATTTTACTCCTGCATGTTAAAATTACCTCCCTTGTGGAGGTACAAAGTGAAACTAGCAGAAGTTAGTTCTAAAGTGGTTATCAGAGAACAATGTTGAAAGCATTATTGATGTGCTATTAAAGTGAATGTCCATATTTCTCAGAAATAGCTGGTCCCGAGCTGTGCACTATATAGCACGACCGCGACGCGTCAAAATATGATTAGTGGTTGAGAAAAAAATTGGGGTGAATGAACCCTCCAGTGCTTTATGTGATGTGGTTATACCGTACTACCATATTTTTTATAATAGTGGTTTTATATTTTTATTAGAGTTTTTTAAAACGCTGAGTGTTGTAATTTGACGGTTGATGAGCTTGCGAGGATGTTTTGTTTTACTTGGACGAGAATATGTTATTTTGAACCCTTGTGCAATAATACAAATAATGAAATAATAAGAAAACATTAAGATATTGTTCTTCTTTGTTTTGTTCTAAATAATAATATATTCGCCTTCTTCCATCGAGTGGGTTTCCGAGTCAACAAATGACAAACACCATTGAACCGAAAACATATTGCACGGCATTCTTGGAAATCATTTTTCATTCCAAAACAAAAAAATACTTGTAATAAAATTACTCCCTACCCAAATCACGTCAAGCCAAAAGATTGGTATCCGACACGTGATAACAATATTTCTTTCCAAGAACAAAGTGCGGTGTCAACGGACAATGTGGACCCTGGCGCAATAACACTGAGCCTTTAAATGTATAATCGATAGGTGTGCGACGGCCTTTAGGGTAAGCCAGGCGAAAATGTGTTTCTTAGAGATTTTGCTCTATACAATGAGTCTACTCTACAGTATGGAGTTGAAACTGGCCGGTTGTAGTTTTAGAAATAACAACAAGATAAATTAAATATTTTTCTGATCTATATCAATATATTTCTTCTCGAGACGGTGTCCACGGATAATGTGGACCCACAGTGCAATAATACTGAGCCTTTAAATGTATAATCGATAGGTGTGCGACGGCCTTTAGGGTAAGCCGGGCGAAAATGTGTTTAGATTTTGTTAGTACCTATGGAGTCGAGACTGGCTGGTTGTGATTTCAGAAGGGGCTATGATGCGCACTGTAGACTTCGATTTGTCTACACTTGTTGCAAACTTCACTATGATTAATGCCTGTCCTTTTCTGTTGTGAAGTGCGCAACGAAAGAGATAATGTGTAGATAAAACTAAGTCTACAGTGCGCATCATAGGCCCCCTGAGAGCTTTAAGAAACAACAACAACAAAAAAGTTTTTAATAAAAAGTAAAAATATGTAATATTTTGCTGATGTAATTTTCGCTTTATTTCATTAGTGAATAATATTGTGGCTTATGTTTACTTTTTGCAAATTGTTAGATAAAAAACCGCTAGAAACCACATATAATTAGTCGTTGTGCAATAAGAATCTTGAGTTTTCTGGCATTTACCACTCATGGAGGCTATTGTAAAAGAAGAAGTAAAAGTTGTTATTTGAGTGAGACTACAGTCAGACACATCCATTATGTTTGTACCGATTTATTAGAGTAATCGATCCATTTAGAACCTCCGCCCAATTCATTCGTTCTTTTATTTTGATACATTCATTCATTGTTTTATTTTCGGTCAGTTTCGTTCTCTCGGTCAGATTCGCCCAAACTTCAGTTTAATTTTAGCCATTTTAGCCCAGAGCCCGTTTTGTTTTGCCGAAGGCTCATTTGGGCGAATATCCGTAAATTCAATGATACCATTCTCGAAATATTGGTGTTTTTAGTACGAGGGGTCATTAGATATCTTTTGTCCGTTGTATTAACAGCATTAGTTTTCAGTTTAGTAAATTTTAGTTATAATAAGTAACGTCGTGGTGAGATTCAGTAAAATAGTGTCCTTAATTAAATACCTTTAGGGGATATTTAAAACTGACACCCATTATCCAAACCTGACTGGATTTCGTTTTGCTTTTTTTTTAAATAAGATAAAATAAAATATTATCGTTTGATAACCAACCCAAGACAAAAGCTCAAAAAATATATCAAAAATAGTCCATATCATTGTTAAAAAACGCACAGTTTTCTAACATCTTAAATTATTGCAATCGCACTACTGCAATTTCTTTCCATAATCCACTTGCACACTATTTTCATCATGATATCAGATCACGTAGCAAATCTCGCGTCGGGTGAGGGTCGGGGCAGTCCCGCTGACAGGCCAATGCGTTCTAAGGAAAATGGAGATGGTATTGTATTGTTTCGCTGCCAGTGACATTTTCCCTGTTTTTATCACGCACCGACCAACAATGCCACAGAATAGTTAAATTAACAGTAAGGTGGCTAATTCACTTGCATGCTGTTTTCATCATGGTATCAGATCACGTAGCAAATCGCGCATCGAGCGCCCGGTCTAAGAGGGTCGAGGCAGGCCAATGCGTTCTAAGGAAAATGCAGACGGTTTTGTTTCGATGCCAGTGACATTTTTCCTGTTTTTATCACGCACCGACCAACAGTGTCACAGAGAAGTTAATAGGACAGTAAGATGGCAGTCGTTTCAAAAGGGATTTCTTGCTTCGACTGCTTTATGGTAACAATTTTGTGATTTGTATGGCGAGGAAGACAGCAAAACTACTGGCACCTGAGATAATGCACATGAGATCCCACGATTAGCAACGCCTTTTAATGTTGAATTTATATCTTGTGGGAAAGTAGACGCGGCACGAACCGGTGCGAAGCTGCTCAAAGATGCATCGGTTTACCACGAAATGACAGGCTGCACTGTGAGACGCCACGAGTAATTTTCGAGTTATGTCTATCTTTCTTTTTGCATAGTATATAAAGTTAGACATTGTATCGCGCTCTTGAAATGTCTGCCCCACATCGCGTAGCGTCGTTTCCCGGTATGAACTGATCCTTAGATTCCATTATGGTGCCCATCCAGGGGACCGTATGCTTGCTTGTATCTTACTTTTAGAATTCGGACGTTTTAGTCCTTTCACTTTTCCTGTGATTTGGAAATAGTTCTACCGTTCTTTTTACACTGTGACAACGCGGTGAGTTTACCTATAATAGCTATCGCATTGTCCTTATTTATCCACCCATACGTAATTAAGAAGAATGAACCGTTAAGGGTGACCTCACACTGCGCCAGGATCAGACGTAGAGAAGGCGGTTTTGCGTTACATTGTTGGCTCTTACAAAAGGAGAAATCTTTAAAGTCTTACCTGCGTTATCTGACTAACATATTCTCAAATACTAGCTCTCAGATAATAGCTGTATTGTTGCGAATGTTTAGAATATTTGTGAGGATGATATCAATTAAGTCACGTTAAGCCGCCGGTCAGTACCGATGACTGTCTTGGATGGTGGTCGTGAGACAAACCATGTTAGCTGTTACTCATAGGCGGTTTAAAAACTTTGACACTGGGTTCATCAGGTCGTTTGTTGACTAGAAAACCGACTCGATAAGAAATGATATAAAAGTTTAAACATAACTCTTCAATGTAATGCAATATCATCTACTTTACGACCCCGTTACAGTGTGAAGGTAGAACTATTTCCAAATCACAGGAAAAGTGAAAGGACTAAAACGTCCGAATTCTAAAAGTAAGATACAAGCAAGCATACGGTCCCCTGGATGGGCACCATAATGGAATCTAAGGATCAGTTCATACCGGGAAACGACGCTACGCGATGTGGGGCAGACATTTCAAGAGCGCGATACAATGTCTAACTTTATATACTATGCAAAAAGAAAGATAGACATAACTCGAAAATTACTCGTGGCGTCTCACAGTGCAGCCTGTCATTTCGTGGTAAACCGATGCATCTTTGAGCAGCTTCGCACCGGTTCGTGCCGCGTCTACTTTCCCACAAGATATAAATTCAACATTAAAAGGCGTTGCTAATCGTGGGATCTCATGTGCATTATCTCAGGTGCCAGTAGTTTTGCTGTCTTCCTCGCCATACAAATCACAAAATTGTTACCATAAAGCAGTCGAAGCAAGAAATCCCTTTTGAAACGACTGCCATCTTACTGTCCTATTAACTTCTCTGTGACACTGTTGGTCGGTGCGTGATAAAAACAGGAAAAATGTCACTGGCATCGAAACAAAACCGTCTGCATTTTCCTTAGAACGCATTGGCCTGCCTCGACCCTCTTAGACCGGGCGCTCGATGCGCGATTTGCTACGTGATCTGATACCATGATGAAAACAGCATGCAAGTGAATTAGCCACCTTACTGTTAATTTAACTATTCTGTGGCATTGTTGGTCGGTGCGTGATAAAAACAGGGAAAATGTCACTGGCAGCGAAACAATACAATACCATCTCCATTTTCCTTAGAACGCATTGGCCTGTCAGCGGGACTGCCCCGACCCTCACCCGACGCGAGATTTGCTACGTGATCTGATATCATGATGAAAATAGTGTGCAAGTGGATTATGGAAAGAAATTGCAGTAGTGCGATTGCAATAATTTAAGATGTTAGAAAACTGTGCGTTTTTTAACAATGATATGGACTATTTTTGATATATTTTTTGAGCTTTTGTCTTGGGTTGGTTATCAAACGATAATATTTTATTTTATCTTATTTAAAAAAAAAGCAAAACGAAATCCAGTCAGGTTTGGATAATGGGTGTCAGTTTTAAATATCCCCTAAAGGTATTTAATTAAGGACACTATTTTACTGAATCTCACCACGACGTTACTTATTATAACTAAAATTTACTAAACTGAAAACTAATGCTGTTAATACAACGGACAAAAGATATCTAATGACCCCTCGTACTAAAAACACCAATATTTCGAGAATGGTATCATTGAATTTACGGATATTCGCCCAAATGAGCCTTCGGCAAAACAAAACGGGCTCTGGGCTAAAATGGCTAAAATTAAACTGAAGTTTGGGCGAATCTGACCGAGAGAACGAAACTGACCGAAAATAAAACAATGAATGAATGTATCAAAATAAAAGAACGAATGAATTGGGCGGAGGTTCTAAATGGATCGATTACTCTAATAAATCGGTACAAACATAATGGATGTGTCTGACTGTAGTCTCACTCAAATAACAACTTTTACTTCTTCTTTTACAATAGCCTCCATGAGTGGTAAATGCCAGAAAACTCAAGATTCTTATTGCACAACGACTAATTATATGTGGTTTCTAGCGGTTTTTTATCTAACAATTTGCAAAAAGTAAACATAAGCCACAATATTATTCACTAATGAAATAAAGCGAAAATTACATCAGCAAAATATTACATATTTTTACTTTTATTAAAAACTTTTTTGTTGTTGTTGTTTCTTAAAGCTCTCAGGGGGCCTATGATGCGCACTGTAGACTTAGTTTTATCTACACATTATCTCTTTCGTTGCGCACTTCACAACAGAAAAGGACAGGCATTAATCATAGTGAAGTTTGCAACAAGTGTAGACAAATCGAAGTCTACAGTGCGCATCATAGCCCCTTCTGAAATCACAACCAGCCAGTCTCGACTCCATAGGTACTAACAAAATCTAAACACATTTTCGCCCGGCTTACCCTAAAGGCCGTCGCACACCTATCGATTATACATTTAAAGGCTCAGTATTATTGCACTGTGGGTCCACATTATCCGTGGACACCGTCTCGAGAAGAAATATATTGATATAGATCAGAAAAATATTTAATTTATCTTGTTGTTATTTCTAAAACTACAACCGGCCAGTTTCAACTCCATACTGTAGAGTAGACTCATTGTATAGAGCAAAATCTCTAAGAAACACATTTTCGCCTGGCTTACCCTAAAGGCCGTCGCACACCTATCGATTATACATTTAAAGGCTCAGTGTTATTGCGCCAGGGTCCACATTGTCCGTTGACACCGCACTTTGTTCTTGGAAAGAAATATTGTTATCACGTGTCGGATACCAATCTTTTGGCTTGACGTGATTTGGGTAGGGAGTAATTTTATTACAAGTATTTTTTTGTTTTGGAATGAAAAATGATTTCCAAGAATGCCGTGCAATATGTTTTCGGTTCAATGGTGTTTGTCATTTGTTGACTCGGAAACCCACTCGATGGAAGAAGGCGAATATATTATTATTTAGAACAAAACAAAGAAGAACAATATCTTAATGTTTTCTTATTATTTCATTATTTGTATTATTGCACAAGGGTTCAAAATAACATATTCTCGTCCAAGTAAAACAAAACATCCTCGCAAGCTCATCAACCGTCAAATTACAACACTCAGCGTTTTAAAAAACTCTAATAAAAATATAAAACCACTATTATAAAAAATATGGTAGTACGGTATAACCACATCACATAAAGCACTGGAGGGTTCATTCACCCCATTTTTCTCAACCACTAATCATATTTTGACGCGTCGCGGTCGTGCTATATAGTGCACAGCTCGGGACCAGCTATTTCTGAGAAATATGGACATTCACTTTAATAGCACATCAATAATGCTTTCAACATTGTTCTCTGATAACCACTTTAGAACTAACTTCTGCTAGTTTCACTTTGTACCTCCACAAGGGAGGTAATTTTAACATGCAGGAGTAAAATGTACTAATGGGGTAGGCAAAACTTCAATGAGCTATGAAAACTGTTTTCTCTGCTTCATTTTGACAATTTTTGAGGAATATGTTAGATAGAACCTTGCTGGACTGGGAGTGATAGAAAAACATAAAATGTGCCAGCTGCATCTCCCCCCGGCATGCTGTAAAACCAGCTAAGGGATTTGAGGGTTTCAGTGTATTGCAACTTAGGCGATGGGCTGACAACCCGTTACTATAGCAATATACATAATCATCTGTATTAACCCTTAAAACTTGTCAGATGTGGCGGAACGACCTTTGGGTCGTTTTCGCTCTGCCTACCCCATTAGGGATAAAGGCGTGATTTTATGTATGTATGTATGTAGAATCTTGCTGTTGTTAGTGTAGCCAGTTGTCATCATATCTTCTAAATTGCAGCATCTAAAATCCTTTAGTCTCTTTAATTAGATTTCACAGTAAGCCCGGGAATACGTGTAAAAAAGTTCTACAGTACATTATTTATGCACCAGTCACTTAGGCCGTATTTATAAGCGATCTCAAGAGTGACCGAATTTGAGTCTATCAGATTATTA